>JBBMKE010420395.1:0-10970 GCA_037834125.1 Lippia alba | reverse complement strand
TGGGGAGAAATTGGTGTGATTATTAGTACATGACTTATATGGGTTTTAATTGTATTTTTATGTAAGAATTTGTTGGAAATTACATTAGAAATTACAACAGAATATCAATAGAATATTGATAATCTAATTCTGGTGGTTTATGTTGCGTATATGTAGATTTGGTTATAAATAGATCATGTTTTTAGTTTAGGTTGCAACTTGCATGTTAATTTCAATATGTGCACCTCGAAAACTGATCATTTTAAACTGTTGAGTTTTTATAAAAACAAAAACAGTGACCGCTAATTAAAATGTTTTTCACGAAACTTAGAAACGTGCTTAATGATAGGCATAATGTAGCGGCTAAAGTGTGAGAATCGAAGTAGAGTAAAAGTTCTTTTTACAAGTTTTATATGATTTTATTAATGAAAGTGGGCTACTAATTTACTATATATATATTGAGCTTTGGGATTTGGCATATGTACTTTATAAAACTAATTATAAATTCGATTCAAATATTCATATTGTTATCTATGTTGCGAATTGTGAGATTAATTTGATATTAGTTTGTTAAAGATATATCAAATAATTTTCAACTCATCACAAAAAAGTATTATAGTGAATTAGTAATTCCTGCACACTATGTGTGTGCAAATAATAAAATTATTATTATATAAATATATATTAAATTAAAAACTTATTATTATTATTTTTAATATAATTATACTTAAAAGATGGTATAAAATAGAAATTAAAAATATGGGGGAATGAAAATAAATATATAATAAAGAAAATGAGGATAAGGTGAGAGAAAAGAAAAAAAGAAGAAATAAGTAATAAATAAGACGTTGAGAGTGTGATAAAAAAATAGAAAAAAAAAATAGAGTCCAAGATACCAAAACGTTATTCTAATGGCCTCTCACTTAATATAATACTATAGATTAAAAATTAAAAATATAATTAAAAAGAAATAAAGATTATGTAAAAAAGACAAAAAAAAAATTAAAGTGATGAGAGAGAAAAAAAGGAGTTAGAAAAACGAGGGAATTATGAAGTAAAATAAATAAATACTAAAAAAAAAATTTAGAGACCATGACATCACAATTGACCCTCACGCTTAATAATATAGTATAGATGAGATCAAGGTGGTTATTTACAAAATATTATAACTTTCGCTTGCTACTCGTGTCCCGCGGGTCTTGTTCAATAAACCTTTTCTTTCCATCATCTATTGTTATATTAATTAACCTTAAATTTAGGATTGGGAATCTTAGTCTTTGAATTTGAATTCCCTTTTAAAATATTAGCCTGAACCCTAAGCCTGATGTCCAAGTCATATATCTAACGAAAATCAAGTAATCTCTTAACCGCTCATTTAGAGGTTGTTCATGGTTTAAGATTGCACCATTTGTTACCTTTGGCACATACATTTCACCAACCATGCATTATATAAAATACCTTTAATTAGGAAAAAAATAAGTTTTACACTTGTATTAATTTAATTTGATTGTTCGCTTCATGATTTTTTTTTTCCCTTAGACTAAATTGGAGGGTCTATGTTGAAATATTAATTGGCATGTCCATCCCCTGTTAGCTCATGTATTCAGATCTTTGGATTCGACTTTCGATTAGAAGTAGAATAGCGAACCACTATTAAATTTGTTATTCAAGTAGTTGCTATATCATGTCAAGAAAGCTACGGTAAGAATTAATTCGATATATTTGAATTCTTTAATGTTATTATATTACTCTAATTAATTATTTTATGTGCATACTGTATCCAAGTAAAGTATAATATATTCCCATAAACCCTAAAAAAAAATCAGGAAAGAATTAATCTATTAAGTGATGCATTGACCTCCTATTCTCCAAGTACCACATGGCTACGTGCGTAATTATTTTTCCTATTAGCAATAGGAATTCAACTCAACGACTTGGCCAAAAACACATAGCTTTGTATAATGGTGCAACACTGAGTTATCCCAATTACAAAATATGGCAATGACAACAAACAAAGACAAGAGAAAGCCAGCTTTTCTCGCTGTCGGATATCTCTTCGCGGCCTTCGCCGGCGGAGTTGCGGCGGCACTCTTGGTGGTTTCGCCTCTATTCTCTTTCTTGAGCCAAAATCCACGTTTCATTATTACCTCATTTGTTTATATCCCGAAACCCAATCTCCCACACATTTCACGTCAAAACCCGATCCCTGACCCGCCCGGACTCAATTTTTACGACGACCCGACACTGAGCTACACCATTGACACGCCGCCGATCAAGAACTGGGATGAGAAGAGACGGGATTGGCTGAAGCAGAACCCGTCTTTGGCCGCCGGGGCAGAGAACCGGGTCATGATCGTAACCGGTTCACAAGACAAACCATGCAAGAACCCGGCCGGCGATCATTTGCTGCTCAGATTATTCAAGAACAAAGTCGACTACGCTCGGAGGCACAACATCGACATCTTCTACAACCACGTGTTGCTCCAGCCCAAAATGTTCTCCTTTTGGGCCAAACTTCCGGTGGTGAAAGCCGCGATGTTGGCCCATCCGGAGTCGGAGTGGATTTGGTGGATGCAGTCTTTACGGATATGGATTTCGAACTTCCATTGAGCCGTTACGGGAACCATAATATGGTGATCAATGGTTGGCCCGATGTGATATACAAGAAGAAGAGCTCGAACGGTATCAATGTAGGTGTTTTTCTAATCCGTAATTGCCAGTGGGCCATGGACTTCATGGACATGTGGGTCGATATGGGTCCACAATCACCTAATTACGAGAAATGGGGTGAGATTCAGACATCAACTTTTAAAGACAAATTATTTCCGGATTCAGATGATCAATCCGGTTTGGTTTATTTGCTATTGAAAGAAAAATGGGGCAGTAAGATATACGTGGAGAGTGAATATTATTTCCAAGGTTATTGGTTGGAGATTGTTGAAAAATTTGATGATATTACGGATAAGTACGTGGAAATCGAGAAAAAGGTGCCGGATTTGAGGAGGAGACATGCGGAGAAAGAGAGTGAGAGTTATGGTAGGGTGTGGGTGGAGTATGTTAAGGAAGCTGGGCATGGGGTGGGAAGCTGGCGGCAACCATTCATCACGCATTTCGTAGGGTGTCAGCCATGTAGTGGCGATCATAATCCGATGTATTCGGGGAAGACTTGCTTTGACGCGCAATGCATAAGGCTTTGGTGTTTGCTGATAATCAGGTGCTTAGGAATTATGGATTTGTGCATCCGGATTTATTGGATCCCTCCACGGTTAATCCCTTGCCCTTTGATTTTCCCGCTGTATGATTGTCATTATTTTTTATTTCATTTTGGTTTGGGGGAAATTGGTGTGATGAGTACATGCCTTCTAAGTTCTAAATATGGGTTGTAATTGTAAGTTTTTGTAAGAATTTGCTGAATAACAGAGCCAAAATGTGTACTTGTATCATATAATATCCAATTAACACCGTCACGAGAAATGCAATGGAAAGTGAAAATTGATACACGAGTATATTATCTCAATTTCTTATTGAAAATTTCAATACAATTTTAACATATTAGTACCCACGGTTCTGTTGGGAAGCAAACCCATTCCACACTGAAAGATTGGAAAGGAATTGTCCAAAATATAAGTGTTTACCGAACTCCATTAGTATGAGGTCTTTTGGCAGATGCCCAAAAATAAATCCGTGCAGGCTTTTGGCCAAAAGCGGACAATATCATACTAATGTGGAGCTAGAGTGAACGTGCGCGCGGTCCTGACAAGTGGTATTAGAGCCCAGGTTCGGTTGGTCAGGTAGCGGGTCCTGTTGGGTTTGACGGTGGTACAAGATGTTTGGCAGATGGAGTGACCTATGTTTGACAGGTCAGGTGATGTGACCTTGCAATTGGAGATCTGCGGTTGATGTTTTGTGTCGAAAGTCCTCTTGATATTGACGAGGTCAAGCGGCGTGTCCCACAAAGGAGTAACGGTTGTGTAAGATGTTTGGAGGATCAAATGAATTCACCCTGTAGCGGCAGTGCAAGATGGTTGGCGGATCAAATGGATTAACCCTGTAGGGGAGGTCACAATTGGTGTGGTCTTGGTTTGAGGGGAAGATTGTTGAAAAGCAAACCGATCCCACATCGGAAGATTGGAAGGGAATTGTCCAATATATAAGTGTTCACCCAACTCCACATTAGTATGAGGTTTTTTGGGAGATGCACAAAAATAAATTCGTGCGGGCTTTTGGCCCAAAGCGGACAATATCATACTAATGTGGAGTTAGAGTGAACGTGCGCGCAATCTCAACAGGTTCAATTTTGTTGGTTTTTGTTGAATATCCTAACTATCGTGTAATCCATATGTCGCCACCAATGAATACAATAGCTATGAGCTGCTGTAAGCCTTGTTGCACGAGTACTGTCTCACAAGCACACAACCGAGTACCACGAGTACGCTAAAAATAAAGGAACTATCAAGAGGCTAAACTCGATCTATATTTTCGGCTTCGACTCCTCACCTGGGGTGACTGAAGGATATTCTGATTAAACCTTTGAACCAAAGCTAATTCTTTTTTCTATTGTACTCTTATACTATAGATATGCACTGCCGTTAATCATAAGTAGGTCATGTTTATAAGTTTAGTTGCAACGTATAAGTTTTAATATTTCAATGGGTCTCACCTTGCCATTTTAAACTTGTGACTTGTGATTTATCTTGATAAAAATAAAAAAGGATTTTGACCCCAAAATGTTAAAATCGGTTTGATTAAATGACCCAAAATGCATTTTAAGAAACTATAGATTTGACATAAACAAAAATGATGACACAAATAATTGAAAGTAATATAACGATTAATATATGAGAGTTGAAGCAGGTAACTAATAGTTATTTTTTTACAAGTTTTGCATTAATGAAAGAGGTTAAAATTGCACCCAAAACAAAAAATGGTTGCTATTCACCTTTGGGATTTAGTAGATACTTCATAAAATTTATCGTAAATCAATGATTATTCGATTCAATTATTCATACTCTTAAGCTATCTTTACTTTTGAGTTAATTAATGGATTGGCTAAATAAGCTAGGTGTCCCAAAACTTTACTGTGAAAGTTGGCTTTTCTCGCCTAAACCCAGAGCCCCAGTTCCCATCTAGCTTAGGATACTTTAATTAGCCATAGATTTTTGGTGTTACTATTTTAACTGACGCTGATGGATGAGGGGAAAGTGCCAAAATACCCTTCACATTTTATGCTATTTCCATCAGTTGTCCCCCAAAATCGTACAGACTAGAAATTTAGCTCCCTCCAAGAATTTTCATCTCCCGCCATTGTTGCCCTAATTTGTATGCCAGTTATACTATCCCCCACCGATCGGAGAATAGTTATTTCTGCATCCGTTGAGGAGTATTGCAGGTGAGTAATTCTTAGGATTTACCTGTTATCTTTAATTCATTCATATTCGAATCACTTATGAATTTGATTGAGTAATTCTTGCCTAAAATCCCTTCTCTCAATTTCGTATCCTAACACGTATTTAAATTTGTCCTTGGTTTGATGGAACAGGGGTGTGCGCAACGACAACCCTTGAAGAACTCTAATTCGTAGCAGATCTTCTGCGAGGTGGGTTCTATTTTATAGGTTTCCAATCGTGCCTGTTTTCAATGGTTTTTTTTTTTTGATATCTTATATTAGAACCTGTGAGTTTGAGGTAAATGGTGCCGAGACAAAGTAACTATTTGGTGTATGTTAATAGTAAGTGACTCAGTGTTAATGTGTTAACGTTGATATTAGGTTTCTGTTTATTTGTATCCTATGCAGTCGAGTGAAATTGCGTCGGTATACCAAAAGGTTTCCATGGAGAGAATGTGGCCGGAGTTGAATGTTATTTTTGGTGATGACGCTGCCCGTGCACCAGGCTTGAAGGCAATATTACCGGCCAAACCACCGCGTGCTTTCCGTAACATTGGTCTTGATGAGAAATGTTTGCCGACCATCGACGAGATAATCGCTGATGTACGTAAGTTAAAATATGTAATATAATCTAAATTTGTGGTATACAATTATAACATTAGTCGTAAATTTATCTCATATTATTTTTATTTGGTAGACGGTGGTGATGGAGAGAAGGAAGTGTGGGAGCGCGAGAAAAAGAAGAAAACGAAGACTGTTGGTGTCATACAAGAATATGTCCCGGCTGATGTAATGAGTACCACCAAAGGCCGCGGGAAAGAGATTGCTCCGGCGAGAGACGTGTTAGTCATATTCCCCGAGCTCAAATGTAACAATGAAACCGCCCTAAACTGTGATGCGACTGCAGCGTACTGACTGTCGATGGCGTTGTTCTCCCATTTTTTATAATCCCCTAACATGTGATCAAGTGGTATGTCTACCACGATGTTCACCCTGCATTTGTGGTCTTGAACTTTGTCTCAATTTTAATTTTATTTTTCCTTATCGTCAATGTGCATCGTATCTTTTTCATGTTAAAACAAGCTACAATTTGTATTTAGCATACTTTAACACAAGAATGAGATGTATATGTTAAAAGCAATAAGTAAGATGACTAACGAGTTTAAATTAAATTCATTCAAGTACACATATAAAGAACTGTTCTGAACTCATGCACTTTAGGTCATAAACTAAAGATAACTTCTACAAACAACAACCCATAACTTGTAAAAATAGAGGCCAGTTTTCATTTCACCAACATAAATACAATAACAAGAGCCATCATCAAGCACAACAATGTAATGAAAAATGCATAACAACAACACAAAATGCTGATAATCACAGAATGATTATTAAAGGGAACACGATGTGGCGTATCTCTAACTATATGATCACTTGAAGATGCCTCTTCGGAAACGATGGTCCTAGTACGTCCTTGATAATTTTGGGTTCGTGATTGAGCACCGTTTGTTTGTATCGAAATATCCTGGTCATTATATGGAATAATTAGGTGATGTAATCTAGCGTGTTTGGGAGTCAATAGCTCGTTTGCCCAAATGAAAGAGCAAGACTTGATTCTCAAAGGAAATTTGTAATAGAGCCTTCCCGGATTCTGAGCATTCTCTCCAGCCTGGAGCAAGGTCTTCGCTCCATTCCCACACTCGTAGGTTACAATGAAAGTCTGCATCTCTGCGTATAAAAACAAACTTAAATCAAGCATCCATAAATTGCAAACATGCCCAAACACCAAATACTGAATGAATGCTTACAAGCTCTCGATTATGCAAATGAATCACAACATATCAATTGCAAGCTGAAAAAGTTCAACTACGGATTACCTTGATATTTAGAAACTCTCAATTTTCAATTCCAATAACTACCAGAAGATCCCAAATTCCAATTTGCCAAGCTCACGCCCTATAGATTTCAAAGGGATTTGCTGCCAAAGAAGATGAATGAGAAATTAGGTCACAGATGCCCCAATAGCAATTTTTGGGGATTTATTTGCTCAATGTGTTCAAATCAGACCGTTTCACCGAGTATGAGTATTTTTTTCATTATACTTTTTAATCAATAGATTAATAACATGCAAGGTAAAGAGAACCATATTTCGGGTTTTACCTAGTTAAAAGGCAAACTAACAAAGTAAAGGTGTCAAGAGTTAAAATAGCCATAAAATTTTCAAAAATTAATCCATTGGTGTAGGATTACTGACTTTGAAAGTAATTATATAACAAAGACATATAACTAAATTAAATTAAATCATCTAGTTTAGCTATGTTTCGTTCTTTATCATGTTAGTGTTGGTAATAAGAGATAACAGTAATCATAGATGTCTGTTTCTTGAATGAATAAGGTTGCAACACAATCCAATTGCAATGTTGACATCATACATATTTGTATTGGCAATTTGTCATGCAAGAACACCAAGCTTATCTGTTTTGCAATCATAGGTTTTTTTTATTTATTCTTCTTTTTTCAACAAAACAACTTCGAACCAAACAAGTGATTCTTTTTTCTTTTTTCTTTGAACCTTTTAAATGGGTAGCTGTTATGCCTGTTCTGGCGTGGATGCTATTGAGTCTGCAAATAAAATGGCCAATGGATCTCTTGTTTGTCGAAACAAGAGATCGTGGACTGTGACTACATGAATGATGGATGTAGAGGTGGTAACCCTTATATGGTTTTCTGTTATGTTAAGAGAAACAAAGGACTTTGCTACGAAGAGGATTACCCCGTATATAGGTGTAAGGGGCCCCTGCAGGAAAAATATGGTACTTTGTATTTTTTCTTCGTATTTTTTAGTAATTCGTATGTCTATTTTTAATAATTTCTACATATTGCAGTTCAAAAGATGTCACATAGAGTTTGAAGTATTGCGTTTGTATCGATGAGCGAGTACGGACTCAAAATGACGTTTCCCCGTCAACCGATGGTTGTCCACGTTGTTGCTAGGTTTGGTTGATCCCTTCAGATAGTATAAAGGGGTAAGTTTATTGATGCATTTTATGTAATCCATTATCCATCCGAATTTTACCACGTAATTTATAAGCATTTTTAACCAATTAATGTAGGGTATTTTTTGGGGACCCTGTCCCAAGAATGAAAAAAGTGGTCATGCGATGCTTCTGGTGGGGTATGGCTCGGGAAGCGGAGAAGATTTTTAGATTGTAAAAAACTCCTGGGGGAAGGAGTGGGGCGATAGTGGATTGCGAAAATTGAAAGGAACACCGCCAAGTTGATGAGATTGCACGAGCTCGGCATTTATCTGATCCTGGCTTCTACGCCGCCTCCATCACATGTCCGATTGGGTGCTGTGGAAAGTCTTACATCATTTGTCATCAACAATTTATGTTAATCAATAATATTTTTTGTTGATCAAGTTGCATTTTTGCTCACAATAAGTTTTATCTCTATATAAAGGGTTCCTTCACTTATGGTGATTTTGTTTGATGGCAAAAAAGCTAAACATTCCATCGCCACATGCAGAACAGACGACAGACATTGCTCTTTAGCTGAGAAGTTATTTTGGTCTCGTACAGACAAATTGTTATCCACAACTTGTGTTATATTATTTTCTTGTAATGACAAACTCATATAGCTCTTGAGGCTCATGTCCTCTCCAAACATTTCATCTGTCTGCATTTTTCATCTACTTTGGAAACTTTTTTGGTTGAGCAAATTGTGGTGATACTATGTAACAATATTAGGGCAACAATCAAGAAACGAGGATTATTCATGGTAATGGTGTTCGTTTTGAGCTAGCTATGGAGTCGGGAGTGGTACCATGGGGCTTGAAGGGCATTTGGCAGCAGTCCTCCCTCTTTAAATTAGCCATCTTTATTTTTCATGTTTCCTTCTCGAATAAAATATTGACTCCGACACTTCATCAACTCTTTGTTTACATATTTTTGAACTTGAAGCATCATGAAAAAAGACATCAAATCTCACTAATGTATATATAAGAGCATAGTTTCAACTCTCAACCACTTTAGAAAAGAAGAATCAACTCAGACATTTAAGAGAAAGAGGACATAGCTACCTATGTAAGATAGATGCAAATGTTCTTATTATCTGGAAAATCATGACATCTTTCATTCTTAATTTCTGCCCCCAACATATAGCAATATACTCTTATATATATATGAGAGAAAAAAATTGAAAATTTTATGAAACGAAAAATATATATTGAAAATTAATCCTTAGAGAATAAATAAATATATGATTTTATATTTAGTTTGCCACGAGTTGTCAGCACAAAAGTAAATTTCTTTTCATTTGAAAAAAATGAAATGGAAAATTATTTGTATTGTACCTTTTCTTTGAATTGAATATTTGCATCTTGATAGCAATAAACATGATTTATTAATTAATTATGGATAAGATTATATATAGTTTTTTTAAGAGGATCATCGATGGTCCCAACTATTCCCAATAAAATTCAAATGGCCCCAACTATCTCTTATAAAATTTAAACGAGTCATACATGTACAATTATTCATCACTAATTCATCTATTTTCACTAAAATTATATATAGTTAAATAAATAAAAAAACTATAAATTAATATGTTGATAAAATCAATAAAATGGAAGTGCTCTTTTCAAGAAACGCGCTTTTAACCCAACCTATAGTGGCGGAGCCACCTTTGTCCAAGGTACAATTGACCCCCTCAAAATATATATATATTTTTTTAACAAATTATTTTTTTAGTCTCATACTAATAGGTCGTTCTGATTTTTGGTACCATGGTTTGAAAAAATGATTTTTTAGTCCCGTAGTATATTAATTTTCTTATTTTGAGGTTCTCCGTTAATTTAACGGAAGTGTTATTTTTGCCGTTAAATTGCATTTTGGTGGGAAAAACACTATTCTTGCACCATTTGTACTCGTAACTGGCCCATGTATTCTTGCAGCTGCATTCCGGGCATTGACAACCTTTCTTCTCCTTACACTTGCCAATATTTGTATGGATTTGTTAATATTCTGAGTAAAGAAGTTTATGAAAATACTTTGAATTTGACAATGGAGGAAATTCCTATTTTTGGAATATAAAGACTAAATTAGTGTCGGAACACTTCAAAATATTTATTTAGCACTAATAGAGCCAGTTGCTCAAATATAACATACAGCTCAGTTGAAAAGCGTGGTTGTTAAACTAGCAATTTGACTTTTTTGTTCACAATTCTTGAGTTAATTTTCTTTCCAAATACACGTATTTGAACATTTAGATATACATAAAAGGAAGCGACAATTCAGCAAAATGTGGATTGTCAACGTATAGGTTGAATCCTCATACCTTCACAACTTTTGGTGCCATCACCTACCTTTAAATCCCTTCGGGCACACACATTTTCCTTCGTCGTCATCCTGTTGATGCAACATCATTTTCAATCGAATGCAACACTTTAGCTTAAGAAAAGTATTAACACAAAATTGTAAGATTAACCAACCACACAAGCAGAAAAAGTGACTCCATATCTGTTTTCCTGCCAACAGCCTCCATGACCGATTTTGCATCTCCCAGGCCTGCTAGCTGCATAAAGGAATATTTGTTTCAGTAATTA
>JBBMKE010420394.1:0-22025 GCA_037834125.1 Lippia alba | reverse complement strand
TAATAAATATATTAATAATTTTTATAAGGGATAATTATGTAAATTCATGTTATAAATTATTAACATAAAAATATTAAGAAACTACTTATTGACTTAAAATAGGACTGTTCATATGAAAGAATTAAGACTTTTTAATTTATTAAAAACATGTATAATTCAATAAAGATTCTTTTAATATTAATACATTAATTATTTGTATTCAAATTTAATAATATAAAATGTCAAATTTATCTACAATTTTAAAATGTTTATCTATATACACGCAGTATATCTATGTTGGGGTGGGGTGGTTTTCTTTTGTCTTTTATTTTTTTATTTTATTTTATTTTCTGAATATATAAAAATTGAAGCATTATAATAATTTATAAATTATAATTTTTTCCTTAATTATTATGTAATGTTAATTAAAATATGTATACATCCAACAATAATAAAGCTTAAAGAATATTTTTAAAATGTATATATCTGTATATATACACGTAGTATATATATGTTGGGGTGGGGTGGTTTTCTTTTTATCTTTTTTTCTTATTTTATTTTCTGAATATATATAAATTGAAGCATTTTAATAATTTATAAATTATAATTTTTTCCTTAATTATTATATAATGTTAATTAAAGTATGTATACACAACAATAATAAAGTGTAAAGAATAATTTTTTAAATGTAAAATATTAATAATAAAAAATTAAATACATAAAATTTCTTAATCTTTTTTTTTTGGGGGAACCGGTCAGGAAGACCGTGAGGTTTTAAGCGAGGCCCTCACCTCCTTTATTAAGGACCGAGAAATAGATCCAAAGAATATACATCCAAATGTCCTGATTAATAGAAAGGCCTAAGCCATTACAATGAATAAGGAAGCACAAGTGGCCATAATTATAATATCTAGGAGCATTATGAAGAACACCATAAGTCGAGATGCACAATGAACTCCATCAATCCCTGCTACCATTGACTCCAAAAGGACCAAACGTTGGTCTCGAAAGACGCCCAGGAACCTGGACAGCGATAGGCTCCAACGCGGAGGCTATCTGGCAATGATTGGTCTCAACAGCGGTCCTTAGGATTATCTTTGAGGATGTATATCTTAACGATTTTACGTATATCCAAACCGTCAATTGTTTTGTTACAGACTATCCCCGGAGGGAAAATTCCCAAGCTTTCCTTGTTCGTACAAACACTTTTGTCCATGTTCTGCAAAACCAAAAAAACTCTCGGCCTCATGGAGTGTGTATCAGTTCTGTTATGGGAAAAAATCAGGCAAGAAAACCACGTGAGAAAGCAGACAAACCAGAAAATTTTACCTGTCAACCTAGGTTGTGACAGAGCACCTTTGAACCTATTTAAGCAAGTCATTTGATACGTAGGTTCGGAAGTTCCCATTTATCCATTCTTATAATACCTTTGAGGCGTGGCATTAGAGCAGCTTCTGGGAAGGACCAGACTATCTGGTTTGTCGCGCCATACTTTGCCAAGAAGTCTGCAGCCATGTTGCATTCGCGAAAGACGTGCGTTACGTGAATATCAATCCGATTCGCGATTTTCTTGAACTGCATCAACAAGTCTTGTAATCTCCAATCCCCTGCAGTTCCCCTTCTTGTCATATCCAAAATAACTTTTGCATCAAGCTCAACCCAGACTGAATTAACTCCCAAGTTAACTGCCATGTTCAATCCCTGTATTAAAGCCAATTGCTCTGCATAGTTATTCATATGTGTCCCGATTCCACCGCTGTAAGCTATCAAAACTTGCCCGTTGTGATCTCTAATATTATCCCAATCCCGCTAGGACCTGGGTTCCCCAGGCTTGAGCCGTCCGTGTTTAATTTAACTTGTCCAGTAGATGGTTTCAACCATCTAACCACCGTAAGCTTCTGTTTCCTTTTGCATTTCAGGTCAATTCCAAGGCTACGAGCCACATTGATGTCTCCTTTCCACCATTCACGCTTGATGATTCCGGCTTCATGCATTTGTTTAATGTGTGTAAGCACATTTTTTTTTAATGTTGAAGGCGGTGTAGCTCATCCCTTGGTGTTTTTTCCTGTTGCATTCCGTCCATGCATACCAGAGGATAAGTGCAGGAACCACCACCCTTACGTGCTTCTTCGAGCTAAAAGGCGACGAGCTCAGCCATGTATTCAGCATGCAAATGATAGAGTTCGCTCCCGAGACCTGTAAATGAAATAAATTAGCAAAACACGCCCAGACCTCTTGAAGTTTAGCATTAGAGAGAAAGACGTGAACACTAGTTTCTTGCTAATTACAGCAAGCACATTTAGAGGGAAAGATTATCCCTTTTCGATGAAGGCGTTCATCCACAGGAATCCAATCATGTATAGCTCTCCAGAGGAATATAGTGATTGTTGGAGTAAGATCAACCGACCATATGGCAGTGTAGATGTCGGATATGTCATTAGAGCGTTGCAATTTACCCCAAGCTGAGTTCAAAGTAAAATGGCCATTGGTGTTGTTTTTCCAGAGGCTCTTATCTGGTTCGTTTTGGAGTATAGGGACTCGACAAATTTCATCTACCATGCAACCATCCATGAGCTGTAAAAGCTTATTTCTGTCCCACATACCAGCATGAATGAAGTCCTTAACCCCCTTCTTTCCAATAGGTCCAGTGTTATCCATGGACAATGGCTTTCCTTTGAACCATGCGTCATCCCAAAAAGACAGATTCCCTTCCCCTATCATCCAAAATATGTTCGGTTCCACATATTGTCAAACCTTGCACAATCTTTGCCACACTGATGAGTGATAACTCATTACTAAAGCATCTTTAGGGTGTGCTTTGTTACAGCATCTGCTATTCATATATTTAGCCCAAAGTGAATCACTTGTCCGAAGTCGCCACCAAAGTTTATGCGAGTAAGCCCGTACAATATCACCTATATCACGGACTCCGAGACCCCCTTCATTGATCGGGAAACATACTCTCTTCCAACTAGTCCAATGTAGTTTTTTGGAGTCATCCCATGACCCCCCAAAAAACCTATTTATCATCACCTCAATCCTCCCAATAACCGATTGTGGAGGCTCTAAAATTTGGAAAGTGTGCGACGGCAGAGCCAGGAGGATTGATTTTATCAACTGAAGTCTTCCACCATGTGACAGATGTACACACTCCCATCCATTAATGCAGTCTTGAATCCTCATCAAAAGCTCATTGAAAAGACTCTTTTTCCGTCGTCCTCTATATAATGGTGCTCCCAAGTACTTAATCGGGAGTTGAGCCTGGTTATAGCTAAATATGCCTTTAACCTCCGTCGCCGCTTCTGTGTTATTATTACCTACCAAAAAAGTATTTTTATTAGTGTTCACTTTCTGGCCCGAAATCAGTTCATAGTTATTAAGAATATTTTTAACTCCATATAGTGAAACTGGCCGGCTATTAGTGAAGAGCATCATATCGTCTGCACAGGCCAAATGAGAGATGTGCATATCTGCTGAAGTCCTAAACCTGGCTTGTGGTTGCTCCAACATGAATCTATTAGGTGCACAAGAAAGGTAATCAGAAGCAATTACGAAAAACGAAGGGGATAGAGGATCTCCTTGTCTAATTCCTCTAGTCGACTTGAAAATGCCAGAAGAGGCCCCATTAACTAAAACTGAAAACCAGCACCCTGCAATACAATTATGAATCCAAGCAATCCATCTGTCAGAAAAACCTTTGGCACAAAGAATGTGATACAAAAATTCCCAATTTAGTCTATCATAAGCTTTAGCCATATCAACTTTTAAGATCACATTTTTGGTTCTACTTTTATTATCAAGTGCATGTACCATCTCCTGGACCAAGAGAATGTTATCACTAATAACTCTACCTTGCACAAAACCACTTTGATTGTTAGAAACAAGTTTAGGAAGTAAATTAACAAGTCTCGTATTTAGAATCTTAGTGATAATTTTATATGAGACATTGCAAAGATTAATAGGACGGTAATCATTCTAATGCACAGGATTATCAATTTTAGGGATCAGTGTTACCATCGTGACTGTAACGGCCATAGGCATCGTTTTCCCCACAAAAAAATCGAGGACCGCTTCAATGACATCCTGCTTGATATTCTCCCAGAAAACTTGATAGAACTTTGCATTGAAGCCATCCGAACCTGCTGCACTATTCGGATTTAAGTCACACACTGCTCCTTTGATCTCATCCGTGGTTGGAGCTCTATCCAAGAAATCGTTATCCTCACTTGAACGACACCTTTGCACCATACTCATGTTTTCGATGGGGTGCTGATTGGGGGGTTCCGAGAGCAAGTCTTCAAAATATTTGCGAGTGGAATCTCTTATAGTCTGCTGGTCTGAAGTATCATTGTTCCCCTCGCGTATCCCATTTATAGTGCTTCGAAACCTCATTTTCTTAACAAGAGAATGGAAGTACTTTGTGTTTCTTTCACCTTCTTTAATCTAATTACATGCTGACTTCTGCCGCCAAAAGTCTTCTTCCATTGCCAAGACACGTTTGCGTTAAGCAATTGCTTTGTTCCACTTGATCAAAATCTCATCTGTAGCATTGTTATCGAATTCCCTTTCCACTTCCAGTTCCAATTTTTCTGCCTCTTTTACTTTGTCAAACACATTACCAAAAATATTTTTATTCCAGCTCTTAAGATGAAGCTTGAGGCGTTTCAATTTGTCTGTTAATTTTCTCATACCAGTACTAGTAATCGACAGGCTCTAATTGTTAATAACCGTTGGCCTCAGATCTTGATGACGGAGCCACATTTCTTAAAACCTAAAGGAAACCGGATGAGACTCAGAGTTATTTTTCATCTTGATCAAGAGTGGACAGTGATCCGAGGAACTCTTAGCCAAATGCTTACCACCGTGTTATCAAATAGACCACACCATGCTTCATTAACTAACACCCTGTAAAGTCTTTTCCAAACATGTTTGTTCGTCCAAGTAAATGGTGAGCCTTTAAACTGCGGTTCAATCAACCCACATTCAGATATAAAATCACTAAATTCATGCATTGATTGGAAGTCCAAATCCCTTGCATCCTTGGACTCGTTCGCCGATACAACCGTATTGAAGTCACCTCTAATCATCCACGGAGTGTCTATGTGATCGCGCTGGCAAAAATGCTCCCAAATATCTCTTCTTGCAACAGTGTTGCATTTGGCATACACTATCGTCAAGAGAAAAGTCTTTTTGGTCGAATTACAGGAGATCCTCATGTCCAGGAATTGTCTGTCATCCTTAATAACTTCAACATTAACATCCTCGCACGAAAAAAACCAAATATGATTAGAACAATTTTTAATGACACTATGAAAATGAAATAAACGACACATACTCTAAGGAACTAAGCTAATCATAGGCTCTAAAACAGCAAGAAAAGTAAAATTATTATTAACACAAAATTTTTTGAGAGAGCGGCGGTGATTAGGTTTGGCCATTCCTCTAACGTTCCAAATCATGCCTTGTACTGTCATTGGGAAACAACAATGATGGCCAACGACTTGGTCGTTCCTTTAGGGGCCGCAGTTGAGTTCTTTGGTGGTATTCCTCTCCTTTTTTTTTGAACCACAGGTGTGAAACCATCTGTTCCTTCTCCATCCGAACCTATGTGTTTATGGAGGGCAAGCTTTTTAGCATCTTTTATGCTTTCCCCGTCATCATCCGGGGTGGGTCTGCTTCCGGTTCGCTCTGCGTTTTCGAGCTTTCGCTGCTGTCAGATTCAGATCCTTCCTCTTCTTTTTCCTCATCATTTTCCTCATGTTCCACCAGCTGGTTTTCATGGACTGTCCCAGAGACATCCTCGTTGACAGTGTTCGCATTTGAAGCTTCCGGTGTATCTTTATCTTTCGATGGGGGTTTATCCTTCCAAACCAATTATCTTTTGTTTTTAGCTTGAGGATCCCTCTGTTTGTCTGTTACATCCTCCCGCTTGTCAGAGGACATTTCTTTTGACTGTGTTGATTCTCGTTTCTCTTAGATCAATTGTCTAAGGTCTGTCTGATGTTCCTCAAGGCTGACCAAATCATGGCAGTCCTTCTTATCATGGCCCAACCGTGAACACTTCCTGCAATAGGCCGGCAATCGCTCATAAATAATCGGTTGAATCAATGTTCTACCATTGAAGCCAATGCTCAGTTTTGTTTTTAACGGCTTGAGAAGATCTAACTCGACACATGCACGTGTATAATCCGGACGATTACAGTCAAACGTTCCTTCATCATAGCTGAGGGGTTCACCTAACAATATCGTGTAAAATGTCTGGATTAAAGAACTAGGTTTTCAAAGATGGTAGCTTAATCCAAACTGGTGCAATTGATGACTCAATTTTCGGATTGAAAGTAGGAGTCCATTTTAATACACGCATCGGGTAACCTTCGAAATTGATAATCCATCGTAACCAGATCTTTGAGTAGTCTTCTTTGTAGCTTAGTCTGATTAGAATGTGTTTCACGTTCATAACTCCAAGTTTGAACTCTCATTTGAGTTCTAACTCCCTGAAGAGTTCATGAAGCCGAGCCATGGTAGGGTAACCATGCGAAAACTTTCCGATTAGGGAAAACCTAAAAGGTTTGGAAAGTTCGTCAATCTCGTCGTCGGAAAGTTGGACGTGGGGGATTCCGTTACGTTCTGTAACCATACCATATGATTTCCTGTTGGTCGTTTTATTGAAAACGTGAATTTTCCCTACTCTAGGGATGACAGGCTGCTTTGCTGCAGAAGTTGCCGCAGCATAGGTCCATCTCGGAGCATTCTGTTGCAGAGGCTCGTCAGGTGGAGGCAGTGCCGATGAGTCGTCCGCCGAGGGCGGCGGCTGGGACATGAGGGCGTGCGAGGGTTGAAGGCTAGGGTTAAGAGCAATTTCTTAATCTTTTTAATTGTACTTATCCAACAAAAAAAAGGTATTCTATTGAGATAGTAATTTTCTTTTATTTTTAAATTTTTTATGTTAGATATTTTTTTAATTAAATCCAATATTAAAATATATACATATATATGTATATGCGTGGAAAATAATTAGTCTATAAAATATATTATTAAGTTTTTAATTTATGTACTCTTTATAATAAATGTAATATTATATATGTATAATATTGTAAATGTGTATATATATAAATATAATTATTTTTTACTTTGTCAAATTTATTTCAACTATTAATGAGTTAAAAATGCCACAATAGCACTAATATGTGACTTTGCATCCCAGTTTTGTCACGTCATATAAATTATACGTAGGCAGGCCATGTGTACAAACAAGTCAGATTTTCGGTGGATTGCAGTATTTCCGGTGAAAATTTACATTAAATTGCAATTTTTTGGTTAGATATGAGTTACTTTTGTCACCGGAAAATTAAATATACCAAATTTGTTGGAATGCTGGAGTTGGTATACCATTTTTTTAAAATTTCCTTTTTATGATGGACGGATACGAATACTACATAATATGATAAACCGACACAAATATTTTTTTTAAAAATTTTTTACGTGATGAATATCTGACATAGTATCGATTCCATATAACACGATAAAATAATATTTTTAAAAATATTCTTACATCATAAGTCGCTTGTCTTAAGGAGGTTATCTTCGTGAAAATCTTACTGATGTTAAGGGGGAAAAGTGCTTTTTCTCCAACTACAATAATGACATAAATTAATAGATGAAAAAATATAAAATAAATTCATGAAAATAGATTATATTATCATCACAATGTTTGATTTTATATTTTATTCATTTTGTGTTTCTTGAAAACTTTATTATTCCAAGCCATATGTATATTATAAAAGTGCTAAGTTGGGGTTTTTTGTTTCTTGAAACTTTGAGATCGGCAAAAATACCTTTAGAATAAATATATTAATAATTTTTATAAGGGATAATTATGTAAATTCATCTTATAAATTATTAACATAAAAATATTTATATAAGCTATATGTATATTAAAAAACTGCTTATTGACTTAAAATAGGACTCTTCATATAAAAGAATTAAGACTGATTAAAAACATGTATAATTCAATAAGGATTTTTTTAATATTAATACATTAATTATTTGTATTCAAATTTAATAATATAAAATATCAAATTTGTCTACAATTTTAAAATGTTTATAATAATAAGAGATGTCTAACAAATTGAAAGAAACCAAAAATAAATCTCACTTGAAGATGAAAAGAATAAAGTCTATACAATTCACATAGTTCTTTATATATTTCTTTAGCCTTTTATGGAAACTTTTTATATATGTCTTATCATATAAATAGACATAAATTGTTATTTTTTCTTTATTTTGATATTTCTATACTTTAAATTACTTTTAATTATTATTTAATTCAAGAGTTCTTTTAATGTCAAAAATAAAGTGAGTTTGTTAATAATATTATTACATTTATGTAATCAAGTTAAAATTGTTAATACTTTAATTTATTAAAATTCATAATTAGAAAAAGACTTATTAAAAATAATAAATAAAGAAGGTGCAACCCACATTGATTTTGCTCAAAATTCAATCTGATATCTTGAATAATACTGGATTAATTAACAGGTAACTCTCTGATCTTTAGGGTTGGACATAATTAAATCAATAATGTTGAAAGCGAAAGGGGAGCAGGGACTATATAGTGAGTGAGCTGCCTATCCACCTTCTGCTGCGGATGATACGCTTTATATCACTAGTTATGGTGTTCGTTTGGTGGACACCATTTAGGGATTTTTCTACATTATAATTATGGGGCAAATCCCCAAAGTCTCATCAAGGCCAGTTTAAAAGCAAAGTAGTTAGACAATCAACCACCGAGAACAGGCCTAGAATCCAGGGTTTCGACCTAATAAGTATAGAACTAAAGTAGACCTAATTTTCCCACCAAAATGTATTCTTCCGCTATATTAATGATTTTTTATATTTATTAAAAACTCAGAAAAAAATCATATTTTTGTAATTATTGTAAAAAATTGATAAAATTTCTAATTTTATATCATGTCAAATGCAAAAGATGATGAGTAGTTTTAAACGATCTTTGTTGTCTTGTTTCTTCTCCGAGTAAAATTTATTTTATAACAAATAAATGTTCAATTGATTTGTGGCATATTTGTTTTAGACATTATTCCAGTCATGTATTATATCATATCGAACTGAAATTTTTATCAATACCACCAACAGACTCTTATGTACTAGTTGTTGAGTTAAAAAGTCGTGATATACCTTTTTAGCAAAGGAGACTCGATCATTGCTCCTTCTGCATATCATACATTGCGACTTTTGGTGGCCTGCACCACAAGCGTCTTTGGATAATTTCAGATTTTATTTGGTTTTGGTTTACAACTTCAACAAATTTACCTGGTTTTGTCACTTGAAATAAAAATGTGATGTTATATTTGTTTTTCTAAATTTGTTGCTATAGTGAAAATATTTGTTATTTACCAGTTAAATATATCTAAAGTGATGCAGGTGGAGAATTTATTGGACATATCTTACGATCCTATTTTCAAGAAAGTGGAACCATACATTTGTTATCTTTGTCATGAAATCTTAGAATCAAAAGGTTTTGTCAAATGCAAAAATGGTCACTTTATGGAGATTTGACTTACATTATTGGCGCACTGCAACCTAACTTTACTGTTCTAAACTCATGCCTTTTCCACGTGAATATACTTTATAAGTCGTTGCTTTCATTAAGTTTAAAAATCCATATGCTCTATTTAATGTTGAAAAATTAGTTGCGAGGTCTTTACCAATCGATCACGATCGGTCACTGATGTCGATCAGTGACCGATTTTTACGGTATTAGTGATCGATCTGAGGTCACTAAAACTTTTTCTTTTTGTAGTATATTTTAAGATTTTTAGGGAAAATCCTCATTTCTTGATATGTGATCTTTCTTGGATATCCCAAGCCATGCATCTTTTAACCTTTGCCGAAGTTCCAAAATAACACTACCATAACACTGGTTTCATATTCTCAAGTTCTAGTATCCAATCAACAATAATTGGTTCTAGATTCTCAAGTCTCATAATCCAGTCAACAATATTAGTTCTAAATTTGCAAGTTTCAGTATTTGATCACCACCTTCCTGCTACTTCGACTAATGTATCATTACTCTAATTATTAAAAATATTTTCGTTGTAATTACTACTCCGCCTACCTATCATAATTTGGTGAATTTCATGCACTCTAAGCATCCTTCTCCAACTGGCAAAATTCTATCCTCGACAACCATCTACAAATCTCATACTATGTTAACATGTTCCATAGATGATACCAAAAATTCCAAAATTGTTAAGCTTTGGTTTCTAAACCCTAATTCATGCTACTAGATTCAAGAAAAGGTAGTCAAATCAATTGAAGGTTTGATTCGGCGGTGGAAAATACTTACTGCTCCACCGCTGGATTGACTCAAATCTACATTGGTTTTTAGATTTATTTTGTCGAAATCCGCCCAAATCTGATGCCACTCTCTCGGATCTACCGCCATCTTCTCAGATTAGTCATCACTCATCTAGATTTACTGTCATCCTCCCAGATCTAGCGGGATCTGCTATGCCGCTGACTTTTTCTAGTGCATAAACGGTCTGTGTCGCTATTTTTTTTCCTTTTTAGTTATGTTTTCTTTCCTTCCTTCCATATGAAAGTTTTATCTCTTCCATATGGAAGTTTTGTCCATTATGTATGGAAGTTTAGTAAATTTATTTAGGTTCAATTTTATTTTTTTTCTGTGATTCTCGAAATTTACCTTTCATCATTGCTCTTAATTCTACTGACTCAAAAATTGATATAGCCGAGAGAAAATTTGATCACGAGATGACACGAAGAATTTCGTTGATGGTTCAAGTCATCTTTCTCCAACTATTTTTTTTAGCCCTTTTCTCTTTGAGATTCTTCTAGACACTGAATCTTCACAACCTGATGGATATATTTTTACGTACATGTGTTTTTCGAGCATAGGGACCTCAGAGATTTTCTATTCGTTATATACGTAACTCTATTAGTTATGATATTATCTTTAGCGGCTTTTCTTTAGCAATCATCCCACTGATAAATTCTAGAATTGTACAGGTAGTGGAAAAGTGGTTTCTTTATTTACGTGATAATAGTGGTGAGAAAATATGATATTAATAAATAAATATATCTTTAAGCAGTTTAAGAATCCTAACGGACTATAAACTACCAATTACGTTCTCCTACTTGGTCCGTAAAAACTCCATTTATCCAATCTGTAGAAAACAGAATACACGAACCATGGAGATAGTTCTTCTTATAGACGAGTAATATCTTCAATGTATTATGGTTACAAATTTACCGCATAATCTTTATGAATGAACCATATGTTTATTCAAGGTCCAAACTGTGTGACAATTAACATCAATCATATTTGCTTCATACGTGACAAATGAGGTTAAATTACCTCTACTCTCAAGCCATTTCTTATACTTGATGCAATCTTTCTTTACGTACCCCTTCTTTTTACATAAGAAGCACTTGAGTTCCTTCTTGATATCAACATTAGGAAGTAATTTCTTTTTTCCCTTATACTTGCATGAGAAGTCCTTTTTCCTTGGGTGGTCACTAATGCATGCTCTCCAATTTCCATAATCAATCGTCCTTCTTCTTGAACACATACGGTCATAAGTTGATTAATAGACGATTTTTCCTTATGTGTGTTGTAAGAGATTTTAAATGAATCGTGCTAATTAGGAAGGGTATTCAGTATGTATTGCACATGAAGGAAAGTTTCAGACATATCTACCTCAAGATTATTTAGTTGAGCTACTATATCTCTCATCTTATTGATGTGGTCACCGTCACCTTTAACTCCGATGAGGCTTAAATTTGAGAATTTCATTATTAAAGTCTTGGCAAGTGCCTTATCTGAAGTCTCAAAGTGTTCATCCAGTATCTTCAGTAATGCCCGAACATCTTCATGCTTTTCCACAAAACCACGAATTCCAGCAGGAACTTTAGTCTTTATGAACATGACACTGAGTTGGTTAAACCACTCACAATGTTCCTAAAAGAGTTTTTTCTGCTTGAGTATTGGTTTCAGTGATCTGTGTTTTGTCTTTCCGAATAGCATAATCAATATCCATGCACTCTAATGAAGGAGAAGCCCATCCTTTCATACTTTGTAATTCTCACATTCAGTTTAAGGGTTTCATTCTTAAAATCAAAGATTGTCACAAGTTCTCTAACTGCAAAATCATGTAAACATGCTTAATAACTAAACTGAGGCAAATAAACTTACTATGATTTGTCAATGCAAATCATAAATAAATGAATCAAGTGACATACAAATTTTCTGTGGGCTAAAATTTTAATTCGATAAGATTCATTACTTGATGATAGAATTATCAAAAGCTTGAGATAATTTCTATCCCTTGATAAAATTATTAAATTCAATTTCACAACCCTATGGGTAATTGTGAAAGGGCATTTAATATTTTATCCTAATAATAGAATGAGGTACCATATTTGATCCCAATAACAAATTTTATTTGATTAAAAATGTTGTGACTAGTTTTTAATAAAATAAAATTCAATCGATCACTGAAAAAATAATATTTTAAAATGTGCATAAATATTAAACATCTAAAATATCATATGTGGTTTTGATTTATCATATAATTAAATTCAATTAGAATTATTGTGGCTAATTTATAATTAAATAAAATTATATGAACCACTCAAATAATGTTTGATATATATTTTTTAATGACCCATATTTAATTTTATGGGATCATACATTTAATTAGGTAACCAATCACTAAATTATTAATTACGAAAAACACCCATTGAAATCTAAAACTTAATCTAATATTTCTAAAATATTTGAAATGTCCGTTATACCCCTGTTAATAACTAATTAATATTAATATAAAAATAATTATTTAGTTTAATGACTATTTTACTCATTTCTTGCCCTTTTTAGTTTCCCAAATCATCTCAAATTCTCAGTATTTTTTTAATTGTCCACCTTCAGCCGTAGAACACCGACCGTCAAATATTGTTTCTCACATCTTTTTGATCACATGAAATTCTGTTGTGGTTGAAGGCTGAGTTGGTGGTGGTGGGCAAAGTGACCATGGAAAATTAAGAACATACTGATTAGGTCGCAAAATTTATTTTTAGTTCAAAAGTAATTTGTGAATAATTAGTTTTTGATAATTTATCTATAAATTAAAATTTTTGGTTAATATAAATTAAATTTTATAATTTAATACGATGAATAAAACCACGTCTAATAAACAACTAAAAATGAATAAAAATATGATTAAATTGACTAATTGGATAAGACTCAACTCAAAAGATATCCTATATTTTTAAAAATAATTTCATTAATACATTTAGACTTAATGAGTTTAATTTTTAAATGAATAATTTAATTAATTACATTTAGGATTTAATATCAATTTAAATATTAATAAAGGGTAATTCTAGAAAAAAAATTGCTACATTAAACAAAATAGTAAAATAGAAAATTTAAATCAAACTTCTGATGATGTCATCAAGAATTTAATGAAATTCTAATTAGTGGGTGTTTTTCGTAATTAATAATTTGGTGAAAGGGTGTAAGTGTAATTATTTGACTAAGAGGGTCATGTGTTATAGTTTTTTATACTCTCATGGTGTCTAAATGTAATTAACTCTAAATATAATAAGCAGTAAATCTCCAAGTATTCCAACATGCTCAAGACTCCTAATTGCATCAGAATTACATCATAGGAATGGCTTCCTAATGGCTTACGCATACACAGTGAATTAGTTCACAAATTAGACCTTGTAATAATTCAACTCCCGTACGGTAATGATGATATAGATTCATTAAGCGGAGAACCAATTGACCAATGAACATTTTATCAATTAAAAGTCAACAAAAATATGAATTGAAAAAGGCAAAGGTTGGCGCACTATTTCTCGCTCAGGAGTCGCGTATACGAAATGGACAACGATATAGAATTATTTTTGTCCACAATTACCGAGAATTATTAGAGCATGGAAACAACATTTGGATGAATTGAGATAAAGCCGTTCGTAGTCACAAAATAATTCCTGATTCCTGCATAGTGCATACTAAACTCATACAGTAAATAATTGCAAGTGATTCAATCGATGGGCATATAAAAAAGAGTTTACAAAGACATTTACTCATGTTCTGATACAACATATAAACATATTTTCTAAAATTCATAAAAAACTTAATTATGAATTTATACAGTGGAGTTTAGTATTAAAATACTTTCCGCCATTTCTCTTAGTCAAGAATGGATATAGCCGAGAACAGTAGAGTTTAGGATTGAAATACCTTCCGTCATTGCTCTTAGCTCTACCGACTCAAAAAATAAAAAACTGATATAGCCGAGAGAAAATCCGATCGTGAGATGACCACAAAGAATTTCGTCCATGGCTCAAGTCCTTTCTCCAACAAATTCTTCTAGCCCTTTTCTCCTTATGTTTCTTCTAAGCATTGAATGTTCACAACTTAGATGGATATGATTTTCTGTATATTTATTTTTATGCTTAGGGACTTTAGAAATTTTTTATTCACGTAACTCCATCACTTATGATATGATTTTTAGCCCTTAAACGGTTTAGGAACTCTAACCGATCATTGCCAACAAGTGACATTATTTAATACATGTGATTTAGAAAGGGAACTTTTAATATTAAAGAAAAGTTTATCCTCTAATTAAGTGGTTAAGAGTCTTAGAGTACATCTTAATCGTGCGAACCATAAAACTGTCCATAATTAAAGTATATTTTTTTTATGAAATCTATTTCTATATAGTTGAGTAATACCTGATTACGACAATTACGAGTCCATTGGAAAGACGAGTAAATGACTTGTAAATATGTACACTTATAAATTGGTAAGTTACGAGTTTGAATTTTATTAAAGTAGTTAAAGAACCAACATTAACCTTCTTTTAAAAAAAATTATGAGTGCATTTGATCATAACCCATAGAAGGTAATTTGCATGTTGCAGTAAAAAATCATAAGCTTCTTTTTCGTAGGCACTCAACTTACGTCTATATTGTAATGATCTGCCCTTAATAGAGCTCTATTATTTCTTTTCTATAATTTTTTCATGAATCGAGACAGATCGAATTAATTAGGTGTAAAGTTTTGTTTACTAATGGTAACTGTGTTTTTATAGACTTAAATTCGCAACATCTGATTAAACTAATACAATATCAAATATATCATTTGGTTGGATATAAGCCAATAAGTAATAACAATGTGATAAATGAAAACATAATAACTTGTTATTATCAACCAATTGATCAAAATGACAATCATTCACCATTTCCACTTCTTAGTCTACCGGACTAAATAAATGTTTAAACAACTACCGAATTCAAAATCAAACTAAAAAACTATAAAGAAAAATAAATAATATTACGCATCAGAAGTCCATCTTGATATAAAAAGATAAAGAAATAATATATATATCCCGTGATATTAGTGCTTCACTCAACTGGGTGGGGGCAGGAGCGACGCCACCTTAGTTGCTTTGGTAAGAATGTCTGCCAGTTGATGTTTTGATCGCACGAATGGAAGAGTAATGAACTCGCCTTCTAGTTTTTCCTTAACAAAGTGTCTATCAGTCTCAACATGCTTTGTTCGATCATGTTGTACTGGATTTTCAGAAATCTGCACAGCTGCTTTGTTGTCACACCTTAATGGACAGGCTTCATTTGGTGGAAATCCAAGTTCTTCCATCAGTTTCCTAAGCCACAGAATCTCTGACAACCCCTTAGCAATCCCTCTGAACTCCGTCTCAGCGCTAGATAATGCCACAACTTTTTATTTTTTGCTTTTCCTGGTGGCCAAGTTACCTCCAACAAATGTGAAGTATCCTGATGTGGATCTTCGATCTACAAGATTCCCTGCCCAACCAGTATCTGTATACGCTTCTATTTTCACATGGCCATTTTTCCTGTAAAGTATCCCTGTATCTGGTGACCCTTTCAAGTATTTCAGTATCCTTAATGTTGCCTCCATATGTTCTGTCTGTGGTTTATGCATGAATCGACTAACCACTCCTACTGCATACGCAATGTTAGGTCGGGTATGTGACAAGTAAATGAGTTTCTCAACTAAATGCTGATATCTCATTTGATCGGTTGCTTCAGTATTCTCTTCTATCTTCAATCTGTGATTAACCACCATAGGTGTGTCAACTGGTTTGCAGTCAAGCATACCTGTTTCTGTCAGAAGATCCAAGATGTACTTCCTTTGCGAGATGTAAATTCCTTGGTTTGATCTCATGACTTCAATTCCAAGAAAATACTTCAAATGCCCAAAATCTTTCATTTCAAACTCTTCGAACAGGTTCCTTCGAAGCTTCTTTATTTCCTCAACATCATCTCCAGTGATCACCATGTCATCCACATATATGATGAGACATGTGATTTTCCCATCTCTTCTCTTTAAAAACAGAGTGTGGTTTGAGTTACTCTGTTTGTACCCATAGCGTTTCATTGTAATTGTGAATCTCCCAAACCACGCTCTCGGAGATTGTTTCAGACCATACAATGCTTTTCTCAACCTGCACACCTCGTGTTTTTCAAACTCGTGAGAGAATCCCGGAGGGTATTCTATATACAATTCTTCTGTCAGATTACCATGTAGAAAGGCGTTCTTAACATCAAACTGGTAGAGAGGCCAGTCACAATTCGCAGCTACTGAGAACAAAAATTGGATTGTATCAATCTTCGCAACAGGAGAAAACATTTCTGTAAAATCAACTCCATAGGTGTGTGTGTATCCCTTTGCTACCAGTCGAGCTTTGTATCGCTCAATCGACCCATTAGCTTTCCTTTTAATTGTGTATACCCACCTGTATCCTATGGGTTTTTTGCCGAATGAAAGTGGACACTTTTCCCAAGACCCATTCTTCTTCAGGGCACTCATCTCAATATCCATTGCTTCTTTCCATTTTGGTGTCTTCATTGGCTCTTCCACATCCTGTGGTAAGTTATCTATATAAATAGTTGCTGCAAAGGCTTTGGCCGAGTTAGCGAGGCTCCCCCTGACTAAATTGGCCATTGGGTATCTCTGTGACTTGCCGTGTTCTGGACTATATCGTCTCGGGAGAACTCCACGGGTACTTCGAACAAGAAGTATATTTCTCCTTTCCTGTGTTCCACTTGTACTGCTTTGAACAAGAAGTACATTTCTCTCTTCCTGCGTTCCACCTGTACTGCTTCGAGCAGGAAGTAAACTTCTCTCTTCCTGTGGTCCACCTGTACTGTAGAGAACAAAAAATACATTTCTCTCTTCCTGTGTTCCACTTGTAATGCTTTGAGTAAGAAGTACATTTCGCTCTTCCTGCTTTCCACCTGTACTGCTTTGAGGGATACCTGTCGAGCGAGATACAACTGGATCGTGCACATTGTGATTGATCTGCACTTCGTCTTCGAGGTGGCAAGAGGGGGACAAACTCATTTCAAGTAAAGGACTCGCACCCAACCATTCTAGTAGGTCTTGCTTGTTGTCACTCTCCCCCTGACTACTAGACTGCGTTGGCGAAAGGTAGTAGTAATCTGTCTCAACAAAATCCCAATCAACTGTGACAAACATACGCCGAGTTTTAGGGTTATAACAATGGTACCCTTTTTGGTAAACTCCATATCCCACAAATACATATTTTTCTGAATAGGGATCAAGTTTAGAACGATGTGTCTTTGGTATATGAACAAACACATTAAACCCGAAAACCCTCGGAGTCAATGCCAGAGCAGGAGGAATGAGGGGTCAGAGTCTGAATGGGGGTACAAAAGTTCAAATTTTTGGTGGGCAAACGATTGGCCAAATATGTGGCAGAGGCAGCGGCCTCAGGCCAAAAAAATAAAGGGACGTGGGATTCAAACATCAAAGCCCGAGTAATCTCTAAAAGAAATCGGTTTTTTCATTCAGAACCCCATTCTGTTGTGGTGTATTTGGGCAAGTGGTTTGATGAAGTAGGCCATTTTCAGAAAAGAAAGTATGGAATTTCTGTGATACAAACTCTCTCCCATTATCAGACCGAAGAATTTTTATCTGAGCCCCAAATTGAGTTTTGATCAAATGGTAAAAATGAAGAAATTTATCAAACACCTCAGACATGTGTTTCAAAAAATATATCCAACACATACGAGTACAATCATCAATGAAGAGCACAAAATACTGAAAACCCCCTCCCCCAATAACTGGGACTGGCCCCCAAACATCAGAATAAATTAAAGAGAAAGGAATTTCAATACGAGTATTATTAAGAAACAAAGGTTGTCTGTGGGTTTTGGCCAAAACATAAGTCTCACAAGAAATATGTTCACTAGAAAATTGAGGAAAAAGTTTTTTTAGATAACCCTTAGAGGGATGGCCCAAACGTCAATGCCATAACCAACTTTGGCTATCAACTGAACCTTGTGCCATTAGAGTCCGTCCCTCAGAAGTTACCTCGTCCACATAGTACAAGCCGTCACGTTCAGTGCCGCGCCCAATTATCTCCCTCGAACGGATATCCTGCAATATACAGGAAAGTGGGATACATTACAACTATGCAATTGAGTTCCTTAGTCACATGACTAATAGACAACAACTTATTCGACAGTGAGGGAACAAGAAGACAATTAGAGAGCTTCAGTGTTGGATTTAATTCAATAACATCCCCACCCGTAACAGAAACATATTTCCCACTAGCAGTTTGCAAGACATCTCGCCTCGGCACTTGAGGAGAAATAATATCAGATGATTCATACGTGACAGTGTCTGTTGCACCACAATCAAATATCTAAGCAGAATTTTTCTTCTTTTTAGTCATGGGTTTATTAACAATATGTAGAGACGGATTTTTATCATAAATACTTAGCACATCAGCATATTTAGGGGAATTAAAAGGCATTTGAGTCAAAGGGCAAGAGGGTATTTTTCACTACCCTTGCCCTATACCTGGAGAGTCAGATTTGTAGGGGGAGCAGCAGGGACAGTTGTCTTACGCTCCTGGTTATGAGTCCGGACCCAACCTCTGTTCTGTTGTGCGACACCTATACCTGGATAGTCAGCTTTGCAGGTGGGAGCAGCCGGATCATTCGTCTTACGCTCTTGGTCATAAGTCTGGACCTAACTTCTATTCTGTTGTGCGACACCTATCGCTACCCTGCCGACCCTCTGTGCATCTTCTCCGGCAGAATTTCCGTCGACGACTGCTGCAAAGCTCCAATTCTTCCCTTTTTCAGGCGTCGACTTTCGTCCTTTGAGATCCCACCAGTCGGGATATCAGACTATCTCAAAGTAATCTTTCTTAAGATGCCTGATTTTTCCACAGTGATCACACTCCATATCGGACTTCCGTCAGGATGAGGACTCCATTGGGCTTTTCACGGGGATCTGACCTGCGTGAAGTTTTTCGATTCTGTATTTTTATCCCTTGTCCATGAGCTACATCCCAGATTCTATACCCGATGATGAGTTTGCTCCGAAGGAGGTTGCCGTCGATCCTAGGATGATCTTCCTGGCAAAACACGGCATAAGCCGCATCAACTGAGGGTAGTTTCTTTTCCCTGAGAATCTCACACACAATCGGATCGTATTCAGTGTTTAATCCGGACAAGAACTTGAAAAGGCAACGCTCGTCTTGAATTTGGTTGTACTTGGTGATATCGGCCGGAGACTCCATCGAGTTTGGTCTTCGGCGACCTATTTCCGCCCAAATACTTTGGCTTGTACTATAGTAGTCCTCAAGGCTTGTCTGATCTTGTTTAATTCTATCTGCTTTTGTTATTAAATCAAAAATCTGTAGGCTATCTTCCCCCGATTGGTATGTGACCGACAACCCCTTCCATAGATCTTTCGCGGTAGGATAGTGAATAAACTGGGTCACTAGAGATGGAGCGATGGCCTGAGTAATCCATCCAAAGACTTGGAGATCGCGTTGTTTCCACGGTTGATATGTTTCATCAGTTTCCTGTGGCGGTTCTGGGTGTCCGGTTAAATGGCTCAGACGCCCCCGCACGCCGATGGTTATTTCGAGCATTCTTGCCCATAGCACATAGTTGTTGTTTTTTAATTTTTGATCAATAGTCACTGGACTATTGGAATTTGATTGATGTTGTGGTTTTTGTTGCTGTAGGAGTTTTGCAATCTGTTGTGAGAGTATGGTGGCCACTTCGGACAGTGCCGGCGACGAAACCTCCTCCTCGCTCATCGTCGACTGCTTGGAAACCTATATGGCAGATGATGAAGCTAATCACTGATCCTCAAGATCGTGTGACTTTGATACCATGATAAACAGAAGAATATAGGTAGAAGAGAATGCATTCATTATTTCTGTTAATTGCGTAGTGAAGAACAGATATAAAGGCGTAATTATATAGAAGATAGGATCTCTATACAATGCAACTAACTAATCCTAATTTTAGGGACTCTAATAACCTCTATAGTTATCTCTTAGTTAACACGATTATATTATATGAATCCACCAACTTTTGTTAATTATTGGAAACTTTAATAATAAGTGGAATATAGGATATTTTGTCTGCCATTGATATTGTGCATATAAACCTTTTCGCAACTATTATTGTTTAAAAAATCAATATTTCCAAATTCCAACTTCACCGTCGCTATAATAACACATGATAAAAACAAAGTTGTTACAGTAACCACGTTTGCCACCTTTTCAAATAGTCATCAATTTGGTACAAGGCTTTGCACCACACTGCCCTCCAACTTATAAATACAAGTGCAGTGAACCTTCGAGAGCACAAAAAAATGTATGATAATCATAAATATAATAATATGGCTGCTGCGAAGAGTTCAGTCTCCAGTTATGGAGTAGCACAGCAACCACCCAGTCGAGGCCACCGACGAGGCGGCATGATCACTGTCCCCTTCGTAATAGGTCTTTTTCTTGATCATTACTTATAAGTATTGAATGACTGGATCTAAGAGCTTAATTAGTTCGTTAAAAAAAAGCATCACTGAATATTCAAACATTTCTAACACTTTCCCTCATGTGCATAATGATTTATTTGGTTTGGCCTTGCGATTTTTTCACTTTAAGATCTGATATTATATTAAATGGCTGCCTATTTTAAAAGTTAACAGTTAGACATAAATATTATTAAATATTTAAACATCTCTAACAATATATATACGTACTAATATCGAATTTGGTGTGTGTTATATACCGTAAGCAGCAAGTTTCACCGGAATGGCGATTGCCGGAGGCGGGTGGTTGAGCAACCTGATAGTATTCCTGATCAGCCAATTCAATATAAAGAGCATAGACGCTGCACAGATCAGCAATGTGGTCATTGGCACCACCAGCTTTCTTCCTGTTATGGCAGCCATTCTTGCAGATTCATTTCTGGGATGTTTCTCTGTCATTTGGATCTCTTCTCTCATCTCTTTTATGGTATATAACAAAAATCAAATCTTATTTTAATTTATATTAATAGTTAAGTGTTTTTATATTAATCGTAAGAAGTAGAAACACGCAATAATCAACTATTACTAATTAAATAACATGCGCGAATATGAATTAAACCAACTTAAAATATAGTAATTAACTCTTTAATAAGATGACTAGGGTCCGATTACGGCCAACGAATAATCGGTTAGATTCGATATGTAATAGGCACTTGAATTTTGGTTTAGTTAATAGTGCCCATCTACCAACTATTTCTCATTTTAGATTTATGAGGCACTTGTGCTCAATCTCTCTCTTCGACATTTAGATTATGCCTCAAACTATGTACTCTGGGTTAGGTTGGTTTTTTATGGGGTGAGAACCTCGGTAATTTCTCCATGTCACATTGAGCGATTTTTGGAAAAAGAAAAAAAGAACTCGTTAATAAAATATAGGGAAATTTACATTTAGGTACCCTGTATTTAGTCATAATTACAAATCAGGACCTATTCTTTCATTTTTTATATATTAGTCCCTAAAATTTGATTCCATTAGAGGTCCCCGGTAGCCGTTAGGGTTCCGTCAAATATTTGACCTGTTCTTCCAAAAATACCCTTGAATTTTTTGTTAACATCTTACAAAACGACCCCTCAATGTTCTACCACC
>JBBMKE010420357.1:0-10974 GCA_037834125.1 Lippia alba | reverse complement strand
TATTGCTTGGTGGATAAATATAAAGGTTGGGAAATTGGGGTTTTCCCGTATATGCTGCGTTCTTTAATTTCAGCAAGGGTGTGTGGGTTTTCCTTGTTGAATGTTGGGCAAAAACGTGAGAAAAAGGCTGGGGCTTGACAATTCGGCTAAGTTCTAAGCAGACAAACTTGAGTGTTGGGAAAAACTTGGAGAAACATGAGAGTTTGCGAGGGGAAGGGCTGTGGGGTTTTGAGGGAGCGAAATCCTACCTGAAGGTGCTCGGGAATTTTAAGTTTAGGAGTCTGGACGCCTTACACTAACCGTAACACTCGAAAAAACCTACCTCCTCCGCATCACCAAATCCGCAATCAACCACCAACTCTTTTTCAAAATCGCCAATCACAACCTCACCATCGTCGCCGTCGACGCCGCCTACGTAAACCCCTACATCACCGACATCGTCATCATAGCCCCTGGCCAAACAACCGATGCACTCCTCACCGCCGACCAAACCCCTGGCCAGTACTACATGGCCGCCACCACCTACGCAAGTGCCCCCGGCGTCCCGTTCCCCAACGGAACCACCACCGGAATCAGCCTACAACGGCTCCACCTCCACCACTGCCACCACTCCGGTGATGCCGGTGCTCCCCGCCTTCAACGACACACCCACCGCACACCGATTTTTCACCAGTCTAACCGCGCTGGTCACCTCCCGGTTCTGGACTCCCGTACCACAACAAATCGACCATCACATGTTCGTGACCATCGGATTCGGAATCTCCGCCTGCGGTCTACCGGGAAACGAGACTTGTCAGGGTCCGTTTGGGGAGAGATTGGCGGCCAGCGTGACCAACGTATCTTTCGAATTCCTCAAGAGATTGTCGATGCTTGAGGCGTTCTTCGGGAAAGTCGACGGGATCTACACCACCGATTTTCCTGATACGCCGCCGGTGGTGTTCGACTACTTGAACGCAACCAACAGCTTCAATCAGACGCTGCTGATGACGGAAAAGGCGACGAAAGTGAAGAGGCTGAGGTTTAACTCGACGGTGGAGATGGTGTTGCAGAACACGGCTTTGATTGCGATCGAGAATCATCCCATACACTTGCACGGATTCAACTTCTATGTGGTGGCTCAAGGATTCGGGATATATAATCCTGCGACGGATAGCAGAAACTTCAACTTGATCAACCCACAAGAACGAAACACCATTGCCGTCCCCGTCGGGGGATGGGCCGTCGTCAGATTCCGTGCAAATAATCCAGGTAAATATATATATATATATATATACATACTGTAATATTTCTGAAAAAATATTTTACTTTGTTTATTTTAACAAATATATTAATTTTATAATTTAATAATTGTAGGTATATGGTTGATTCATTGCCATTTGGATGTGCATTTGCCATGGGGTTTAACTGCGGCTTTCGAAGTTGAAAATGGGCCGACACCTGAAACGACGCTGCCTCCACCTCCCTCGGATTTCCCTACCTGCTAATTAACTGTGTTGTTTGTAATCTTATTTTGGGGATTATTGTAATTTATTTATTTCATTTTTTGGTTGCTGTTATTTGTTTGATTTTATTGTATTTGTTTGAATTAAAAAATGTGATGTAATAAATGAAGTCGGTCAATAATGTAGACCTCCCCAACTGTGTAATAAGAAATTTGTTTCTTGATTTCAGAATTGTGTTCACAGTGAATCAGTAATTAATTTCGTTCGCCTTTCGTTTTCTGGTAATTATTGTCTTGTTGTGCAAAAGAAATGTGAAAAAAACGTTGAAAATCACTTTTATTAATTTGAACCATAAACTTATAACAAGTATTGACTTATACCGCGTATACATCTCTTACGTTATCAATCGGAAGACTTGTTTATATATCTGTAACATGATATGAACAAATAAATAAAATGATTTTCACAACAATTTGAGTGACATTAAATTATATAATTATTTCAATGTAATTATTTCTAAATTGATACATTAAATTTGAGATGATCAGCCTCGGAGTCATCATCTGCACTGTCATTATTAGACGCGGGTGCTGGACTGGGGGCTTGATCAGCGGCTTGTTCTTCAACCCAAGGACTTGGCACCGAGTCAGGTTCGGCTGGGCTTTCAGCTGAGGGACCCATTGAGCCATCGGAGGATACTGGAACATAGTCGCCGCTTCCTGCCATGTCCGGGCCAGCTGCCGCGGCGTCGTAGTCATCAGCCGGAGCAAAAGCGTCCCAACCGTTTGCAGCAGGGCTCGGTGTGGGGGCCGAACCGGCCGCGCCTGTATACAATTAAATTGAAAAATAAGTCAAATCAATCATAATAATTATATATTTTTCTTCTATTTATATGTAAAAGTTTAATCACGATTCACCACATAACATACCTAGTGCTTTTTGGAAGAATATTGAGCAAAAGAAGAAGAAGATGATCAAAAAGGACCATCTTGGCGGAGAAGCCATGCTTTCCTTTAGATGTAAGTTGGTGAACTTTTACTAACTTTTTTTTATTTTTCTTGTTAGTTATTTGGTGCTTTCAGGTTAGGAGATTTTGAGATGAGGGTGCGTGATAGTCTTTAAATGGGAACACTTTGGTCTATATAAGGTGTTGAATATAGTCAGAAATTGTTTTATGGTTTCAGTTTAAGAACCTAAAAATAAGCAAATACGTGCTCGGATGTCTGAATTTTCATGTCTCCTAGAATTGAAAGGTTATCGTTTTTTGTAAGTTGTAAGTAATTAGAGAAGGTAAATTAAATAAAAATGGTCTATATCCTATTTTAAGTAATAATAGTTAATTTGTAATCTAATACTTGAAGTTTGTTCCAAATTTACTATTAGCATACCGACTGATTCTTTAAGTTGATTTAATTTTAATTTACTAATTATATTTGCCTTATTTCTGAAATAAACAATGAAAAAATGTTTGGCCGATAAAAAGTGAGGAGTTCACAAACTAATTACATAATATTGAAGTTTTATGGTGAGTTCGTTCATGGTCTCCAAGTTTTGATTCTGGAATAAAATAAAAACATACAAAATTTTGTAATATAGTTTTGGTGAATATATTCTAAATATAAACGGCAAAGTTCCTTCATAAACTTGTCCGAGAGAAAAAAATTACTAATATTGTTGGCTTAATTATAAGAACTTCAAACTTTGTTTATTATGTTAGCACCTTATGTCTATTATCACACCTCAAGCGTACTTTCCTCGTTACATTAATTTTTACTAAACCAGGTTCGTACCGGATTAATTAGCACTTATGAAAAATCTAATGCAAATATTATATATGTAATAAAACTAGTTTTCGAACATTTCAATGTGATTTTCAAGAACCATATGTCGTTCTAAAAATTGTGTTTGTGATTGGACCAAAAGTAATTACGACTTTTATATCTTTACACAAGCATTTCGCAAATTAATTACAAAACAAAAAAGCTTTATATGTGATTGAACCCACAAATAAGAAACATAAGGATACATCCATAAAGAAAATAAAATAATAATAATAATAATAATAATAATAATAATAATAATAATTGGCGGGAAATATATATAATCAAATCAAATGTTCATACTATTTATTAGCGCATGAAGAACAAATGCTACACTAGAAAGCTTGAATCGAAATTCATATCCGATTCAAAACATTGACTAATACAATTCTCTCTCTCCGACTTAAATACAAAATCATACAACAAAAATCAATCTAGCTATATACCCAATTAGCACCCACGTATCTACTAGGGTACGTTACAAAAACGGGGCCAATGGTACTTCAAGGAATTATTACCTCAACCTACAAACCTAACATGTAAAAAACATAAACTAGAAAAAAATTATTCAACAAAATCATCGGACTCCTGCTCAGCCGCCGACTCATCGGAAGAAGCAGCAGCATCCTTGCTGGCAGAACCCTCGGCGGCCGCGCCACCTCCCACCGGCGACGGAGCAGGGGCTGGTGCACCAATGACGGCGGCGCTAAGTACTGAGTCGAGATAGGCGTCATCACCCGTACTGTCGCTGAAGATCTCCGCCATTGTGCGGTGGTGATTCTTCTGTTTCTCGCAGAGTGACGGCAAATATACACCTAGATATATGATTTTATGGTACGCGAATATATTAATAATTAACATGAATAAACATTAGAAAATATTTATTAAAAAAATACAAGATCAATTACCCTCCTTGGCTGCAAGATTGAAATAAAGTTCGAGGATGTTGGGGCAATTCTCGTAGCAAACCGGGGAACATAGGTGGTCAATCAAGGCCGTGGTGTGAAGGCCGTTGGATGACATTCCGATGATCCGACGGTCCATGCCGCACGCCTTCACGCATTTATCCGACTCGATGTATCCGGACAATCCCTCCGCCACGACGTCCGAGGTCTGACACGCGTAATCGCCGATCCTTTTTTCGTTCTTGCCGAGCTTCTCGACCACGCATCTCCTCCCCGACGATGCAACCGCATAGTTACATAGTTTTATCGGCAAGGTCTCGCATATCACTTCCGCTGTAGAAACATATGTAAAAATTGTCAAAAAATATGAATAATAAATCAGGATCTATATAAGAAGATATGATTCAAAAGTATCGTATCACATATGTACCTAGTGTTCCCTCCACGAAGAGACAAGTAGTGAACAGAATAATAAACAATTTTGTTGTAGAAGCCATATTTTGGGCTTTGATATTTTTTATTTTCGATCTTTATGTATTTTTTTGGTTTTTTCTTTTATTTATTTTTTTTCTTGTTATTTGAAGAATTGATATGTTGAGAAACTGGGGAGAGGCCTTGTTTATATAATGGGATGAGGGTGAGGAATGCTAAATTTGGGAAGTTTGAATGTTTGATGCATATAACTGGAAGGTTGAGCGACCTCGTTGGATGCGGGCGGGACTAATCATAGTAATTGGATATCTGTTTCCCATTAATTAACGAAAGCAAATTTAAATTTGTTGCACGAAATTGAAAATGTGTGGTTTTTATTATAATTTATGAATATTTAATATGTTTTCCAGCCCTTGAAAAATGGATGAGAAATGTAGAGTTTTTGAAGTATTTGATACGAAAATAATTAGTATAAACTCTAATTATATGAGTTATGAGAATTATAATTTATCTTATTATATTAGAGTTTAGGTTAATATACGAGTGAGTGAGAGGACATTTTTTATTCTCAATTTAAAAATTTAAGAAACAAACTAGCGACAATATTAAAATTTAGTTCAAAGTTAAATTAAATTCAATATGTATTCCTCCAAGAATAATATGTCTTTAAAATTTTAAATTGATGCAAGATGTAGGGCTGTCAATGGATCGGATTTTAATCCGAATCCGATCCAAATTTTAGTATATTCGTCCGATAAAAATGTCCGATGGATCATATCCGATTATAAATATTCGTTATTCGAAATAAATGGAGCGAATATGGAATTAACGAATCTGATCCGTTAAGAATCCGAATTCGATTAAATATATAATATTTAATTAAAATAAATTATTTACTAGTACATAATATTAAATAAAATGACTAAAATTATAATTTTCACATAATTATCACTTTAAACAACATTAAATTTTGAATTATTTACTCTAAAAGTATATATTTTCCTTTATTAATAAATTTAAATTAACTTATTTTAGACAAATATAAATGAAACCATCAAATAATCCATTAAATAAGTATTATTTATTAATATTATGTAATTATATTTATTTTTTATATTAAATTTGTTAAATAAAAAATAAATTTTATTTTTAATCGGGTCGGATCTTTAATCGGATCTAGTCCGATCCGATATCTATTGATTCAAAATAAATGAATCCGAATCCTATAGGATCCGGACGTTCAGATCCGGAATCCCTTGATTCAGCCCGAATCTGACCCGTTGACAGCCCTATCTCAAATGACATTGCTGCCCCTAATTTATGTTTAAAATTACATACAATTTTTATCCTCATGTCGAGAAAATTATATTTTTGGTCCCATAGGAAATGGGTTAATTTTTTTTAGTCCCGTAATTTTTAAATCGTCCCGCATTTTTAGTTTTTCGACAAATAATATAATCCCAAAGTGAAAATATTTCAATATTAGTTCCAACAAATTTAGAAATGTATATTTATAATATTTTTCTTCAACTAAAAAGTACATATCAAATATTAGAAAAATTTTAAAAGAATACCAACCACATGATATGTATTTTATTTTATAATAAATACTAAATTATTACATTTTAAAATATAAGCATTACTTAAAAATTATAACATAAAAAAGTAAAAATATTATACATAGTAACATAATTAATAAAATATTCTTCAATATTGCATTTAGTTAAAAATATGCAAAATAAAAAATTGAAAATAATTAATATTTATAATATTAAATATTTCTTATATATAAGATTATATTTATTTAGAATAATTAAACGTTGGGCTTAGTTAAAATTAAAAATAACTAAAAATTTATATATATTTTATTCAAAAATATAATATTAATTATAAAATTAAAAAGTAATTAGTAGTCATATATATTTAATGAGAATTAAAAATAACATCAAAATTTTAGAACACTATAATAATATAACGTACAATTATATTTACGGCTAATTACAGTCACCCCCAATCTTTGGGGGATTGTGCGCTCTGTCCCCTCAACTTCAAATCGATGCGTTTTCCTCCTTCACTCTTTGTAAAACTTAACACTTTGCCCATCTGACACTATTCCGGCGGAATATTCCAGGAATATTTCGTTCAAAATTAACTTTGACCGTCGATTTTTCCTCCGTCACTGCGACCCAAGAGCCAATACCACTACCATCGTATTTCTCTCTCCATGACGAACAAAACCCATACCCCGTTCAATTCGGAAGCGTCATAATTCACCTATAAAGCTTCACCGGTCATGCGCCATCTTTGACCGGCAATTCCTCCTTTATTGGTTGTCGGATTTTGATTTTGAAACAATCATCGTGTTCCTTACATCAAATCGAACACATTTGACATCTTATATGTATGGATTTGCAATTAGAAATCACGCCAAAAAAATTTCAACTATTCCGGCGGAATATTCCAAGGGGGTTAAGTGAACATTTTGCAAAGGTGAAGGGGAAAACACATCGATTAGAAGTTGAGGGGACAAACCGCACAACCCCCCAACGGTTGGGGGGTGACTGTAATTAGCCCTTATAATAATAATTTTTTTGGGTACACACATTGAGTGTATGTAATAAGTTATGAGATAAATGTTTATTTTTAGCGATTTTGGAGTGTTCGGAAAATCAACTTCTTCTTAATTTAAGCAGAATTCTGGATTAAAATAAATGCTTATTCAGTTTTTCTTTGTAAATTAAATTGTGTTTAAACAATAATATCCTCATTAAAATATTAATATTTCTTAATTAACCATTTTATATCCATATAAAACTTTACGATTTATATGATCATTATTTTTTTTATTCTTACCAATAATCTTAAGAATCTCAGTTAAAAGTCTGATAAAAAAAATATATATATATATATTCACTAAGCATTTTTTTTATAAATTTGATTTTTTTCTTAATTCTTATGAATTTATTTATTTTGAAATCGTTTCATTTTTTTCCAGTATCTATTTTTTCACATGCATTTTATTTATTTTATATACTTATCTTATATAATTTAAACTATGTTTATATTGAAGACAAACATATAACTTAAGTGGTAAGCATTTATACCTATGAATTGGTAGGTAACGAGTTAGAGTTTTATTATGGGTACGGGACTCAAGTCTTATTGAGAGTAGTTTAGGAACCAACATTGATCCTTTGAAAAAATATATACCGATATTAATATATTATTTAAATCATATTAAATTGCTCATAATAATTTAAAAAATTTTAGGGGTAAATTAATAACTTAATAAAAATTAAAAATGATTCTCAAGTCTTATTGAGAATGGTTTGGGAACCAACATTGATCCTTTTAAAAAATATATACCGATATTAATATATTATTTAAATCATATTAAATTGCTCATAATAATTTAAAAAGTTTTAGGGGTAAATTAATAACTTGATAAAAATTAAAAATGATTCTCAATTTTGCTCTACAAACTGATTATTTTTCTATTTTTTATGTTTTTTTTCCAAACACTCACACTTTTACTACTGTAAATTTTAACAACTTACGCTTCTGCTTTAACTTATATTTATGCAGTAGAGATTGAAAATATGTGAGAGTGCCAAATAAAAACCGCTTTGGTCTTTTGATATTTTCTCTTTATTTATTTATTTATTTATTTATTTATATTTCATCTATTTTTTTATCTTGAATTATTATTATTTATTTGTTTTATCACTTCAATAATATTTTTTAACTTGTTATTTCTCTCACTGCATTTTAATTCTTTTATATGTGATTTTATTTTTTTAAATATAATACCGTTTAGTGTATTATTCTTTTATACTATTTATCTACTATAATTTAATAATTATAAAATATATATTAATATAAAAATTAGTTTTAATAAGATTTTTTTATGTATTTCTAATTATCTGCACGTATTATGTTGCATATGATTTTAAAATGCAAATTCAAGTGAGACATTACGTTTTAAGATGATCTATTAAATTAGTAGTAAAGAACATAATTAACTCTAGTAACTCTGCACATTCGATGCATGTGCAAATAAAAATTATTAATAGTTAAATATATTAATTTTTTTAATATATATTCTATAATTATTTTTAATATAATAAAGATAAATAAACAGAATGAGATATTGTCATATTAATAATTAAAATTATAAATTAAGAACATAAGCAAAAAGAGATAAAAATTATATAAAAAAGAATAAAAAAGTTGAATGACGAGAGAGCAAAAAAAAAGTTATGAAAACGTGGCAGTTATCAAATAAAATAAATAAATACATAAAAAAGAAAAGAAAAAGGAAATTAGAGACCAAGAGTCCATGACACCACAATCGACTCTGACGCTTAATAATATAGTATAGATAACATCAATCTTAAGCTATATAAATATAATGTAAAAAAATTGTCATCCGAATTTTGCGCATTTTTGTAATTTATCATCCCAAAAAACTTTTATTACAAACCGCCATCTAATCTTTGTATTTGTAACACTGTGTGACACCCGAGCGCGGGCCACCACATCCCCCGCACCTAAACCCGAGCTCACATATGAAATGGAAAATCCATACATGAGCCCAAGTCTAAGCGAACGGAGACCACACACTCACTAGGCTATGCGGAGCTAAAACCAAACAGTGCGCGCAACATAAACGGATAGCGAAAGCAATGGAATCACTAAAACATAAAATTCATATACAACAAATATACATAAGGATTACAAAATCAAAACGAAACAATATTCATAACATTTACAATTCATAAATACAAATCCAAAATAACATATGCAATGCACCTAACACGACCTAAACCCAAAAGTGAGACTCGCACGACCCACTTCTCAGCCTAGCTCGTGCATCAAAACCTGCAAACTAAAGGTGGGAAAAGGAGAGGGGTTAGTCTAACAACTCAACTGAGTGAGGGGGTTAACGCACACCCACACACTATACATATATAGAGCAAAGCACATTAAAGATAAAGGTTATAAATTCGGGAATAGGTTTTGCATACCAAAACGTTTTCATTAAAACAAATACATATCATATCATATTCATTAACATTAACATTAAGTCTCTATTCCCGTTTTATAATCCAACCATTTCATTAAGCTTGGTAAGTACGAGCATCCCCGTTACTTCTCATTACATTACATTACAAATACCAAATCATATTCAATCCTCAACTTCATATGATGGAAGAGTCCGTCGACCCTAGCCATCCATTACATTACACATTCCTCAATTAGGCATCAAGAATATCACGTCTTCCCCGACCTCCCTAGGGTCGCACATGATACCTTTGAGGGACAACCACAATTAGGCTAAACCGACGACCCTCTACCGTATCGGGGTCCTAACCCGTAGGCTCCGTAGATCCAACATTACCTTTACATTATCATATCATTGCATTCTCGCTCCAAAGCGAAGCATTAGCATTATCTTGTAAGCATTAGACATTCATAAACATTAAACTTTCATTAAAACGTGAGCTCACTTATACTCGTAATTATAGCTCTTTTCGAAAAGCCAAATCAATATCATAAAATCATACTCATATCATATTTTACACATATTTAACTACATATATAATATATAGTCACATGCGGGCTAGAAAATGAGCATTTAGGGTCATAGGTCGCTTAGCTATACAAAAGGGTCCTAAACCTCACCTTTGAGCAAAAAGTGTTGTGTAGTGTAAGGAAACGATCCCAAAACCTCAAAACCCCGGGCATGACTCCTCCCGGAAGTACCCCTGTGTCAACCAAACACAAATCTAGAGACTTAGACTCAAACATGAACCATTTACATGCTCGGCAATGCATATGAATGCAAAGGATGGCAATGTGATGCATAAACGTATCATAAAATCATATTGAACCAAATCTCGTAAATTCATATTCAATATCATACCAAATTGGAATATATACATATTAATGCACATATAAACATGTTAGAGAAGTGCACAAGTCATTAAAGAAACGAGGGAATCGAACCTGAGGAGAAATTTACTCACGTAATGCATATTCATCAGTCCGCACGTAATGCATAATAACTAACAGGGGAGTCTTTTGTAATATCTCAAACCTGAGGAGAAATTTACTCACATGTGTTCGGCATTGTCAGCTTTATTAAAGAGGAGCTCTTCGATGGCGGGCTTAAATGTCATGAAGCGTTTCTGTTTCTCTGTGAATGGGAAGTACACTGATTGGTCTACTCCCGGAGAAGCAATGTTGAACTTAGGATCGAAACATTGATCCCTGATGCAACTCTATACAGCCCGGAAAGTGTAAAGGCAGAGTGGCTTTCGTATTGGCCCGGCCTATCTTTGCTGCAAACACAATCAATATTCATAGATATGA
>JBBMKE010420346.1:0-10974 GCA_037834125.1 Lippia alba | reverse complement strand
GATTCTTTGCTAAGGGAAGCTGAGAGTTGTTTTCCCGAGCGATGAAGTCCCGAGGGTTAACCCACGAGGGTAGGATCCTCATGGGAGGGTTACCGCTAAGAGAGGTTGGCTAGAGGATAGGGCTGGGTGAGGGCCACGAGCCTCACATATCTGAGCTTCCTAATAAGCTTACTTTAGGGCAGTGATGGGAGTTTTCCACGATCATGCCACGTGTACGGTGGTGATACGAGCTTATCTTGGGTCCATCATATATATCAAACTGACGCACCCGAAATATGCTCGCCTTGTCACCCTCCACATGGCACGTCTCCGAGGGGATTCTATCAAGACGTCCCTCGCTCCAGTGTTATGCTCGGTATCTGTAAGCTCGCGGCTCTTGCCCAGCTTCGGTTCTTGCCAACCACTCCGGGTGCCCGGATCCCTCGGGATCGCACCCTCGCCCAAATTAACCCTCGATGTTGTCATACTCGCTGCCCGTTCCTCTAACCTTTTGACGAGGGGCCCACTTCCGAGTGTTCACACTCTCGAGGATGGTACGAGCCATCCCATGCTCGGAAGGAATACTTTCACGCCTGGGATGAACGATCGCCTAACTAACTCTGACACAACAGCTGGGTATAACGGCCTAAAAGGTGAAAGTGACCCTTGCACGTCACTCTCATGCCCTCACATCTTGCCACGTGTCTAGGGCGACGCACTTTTCAGGACCACTTGGGTTATTTTACACATATACCCTCATCCTTAAACTATATATAGGAAGGCGTCACTACACCTTCCTCAAGTCATCTTCCCCACTGATATTACAATTTCTTCAGAAATAAGACACTGAACTGGAAAACCCCCATTGCTGCACGTTCAAGCTTCATACAGCTTCACTTTCTTCACTAAGGTGTTACCCTAGCTGGTAGAATCCATGCTCAACGGGAACCCAGTTCCTGAGGCCCTTTGCCTATGATGGTTTTCCCTTCTTCCACACACAAATAGAGAATGCATTGGTGTTGAATTCTTACCTAAACCATTTCCGACACCATCAGGTTCTACTAACAACCCACGAGAACTGCACTAATCTTTTTCATCCAGAAAATTACATCCTGTGAGACTAAAAGGTTTATGTAAACAATGGTGCACACAACCAAATGTTCTATACCCTACAATACTAAAATTATATTGTTTCAATATAAAATTAATAAAATTGTATTAGAGCGAATGAATATAAATATTAGGGAGAATTACATCTAACTATCCTGTAGTTAAGCTTAATTACAAAGTAGTCCATCATTAATGAAAAATTATATTTTAATCCCTAACTTTGAGAATTGTTTGTTGTCCCTAGGGTTCTGTTATGTCATTCCAAAAATACCCCTAATTTGTTGTTAAATTCATAATTCGTATGGATCATTTTGTTATATTTGTAAACATTAGAGATAATTTTATAATTTTGGTCATATATTCAATGTAACACTCATAAAACCGTCAGGGGCACAAGTGGTGAGGCTTTCCCAGGAGATGTTTTCTAGTTACATTCCCGTCTCTTAGAAAGAGCGGCTAAACGATCGGACCAGACAGTCGCAGGTAACTTGACCGTCGTTAAGGAAACTCAGACCAAACAAGATTTATAGGGACTAAAATGTAATTTTTTTGATAATAATGGACTGCGTTGTAATTAGATCTAAATGCAAGGTAGTCAGATATAATTCTCCCTAAATATTAAAGAATAATATTTCCATTATCAAGTGAAATATATTGTCTTTCTAAATTAATAAATTATCATGTTTAAGAAAAAATAATTGTTAATAGATCATGAACATAATCAAACGTAATGATGGCGACATTAATATTGAGCGAATTATCAACAAATAGTTGATAATAAAATTTGATCTGGAGTATAAATAAACAAACATAGTTCAAATAAGCAAGATTTGGTTGAGAAAAATTGATGTTGGGATATTATCGCGGTGGTGGTTCGGCTGGGGGGAGAGAGAAAAGAGAGAGAGAGACGAGAAAGAGTTGTGATATAAAGTTAGAGGGTTTGGAATGATTTATAATATATAACATAGAAGATAATTAGTACTAATTAATGTTACTAATTTTTGGTTACAATTAATTAATAGATAATATGACTAATATTTTGTCAACACAATTTGCTAATATGAAAAAAAGTATTTATTATATAATAATTAATGTTATCGTATATGATCATGTTAGAATTTAGTGCTTGAAGAAGTTGGTGAATCGACTAGCTTGATGACTCAAGAAAGAAAGTCTTTCTTGACCTGAAAATGGGACAAGAAAAAAAATAGTGAACTTAGTTGGGTGACCATGATGTAATCTCCCTGATGCCTAAATCAACAATTAATTTGAGAATCTTATGAGTAAATTAAAGGACTCGAAAAGTACAATCATTGTTCTTACCAACTGACATGAATTCTACGACTATTATGGCGGTAGGCCTTTATATGTGTCTAATTACACTTACTTAATGTGCATTAAATGTATTCATAGAGTTGATGCATTCAAAAAAAAAATGCATTCATAGAGTTGATTATCGTAGCTATGGTGTGCTTAAACGAAACAGGTAAGAAGATTATCTGCATTTAGTGCACATCTTGCATAATCCTCAATTTGCATCTCATCTGGTGAGGTTGAGGAACTTGGTCACGCAACCGTTTCCTCGGGCATAAATTAAGACTGACACGTCGTGCCATGTGTCATTCATGTCATACTAAGTATCTTCATGACATTATGCCGCATCATAACCCCAAAGATCATCATGTAGGTTGATGTAGTTAATGGTCTTTCGACTTATAAAGGCGTCACTAATGCTCAGATCAACTCGCCAGGCACTAATCATGACACCATTTTATTTTTCTCATTCCCTGTAAATGGGGTCTCTAAATCATTTTTAGAAGTGATTTTTCCTGAAAAGTATATCGAGTGAGTTAGAGCAAGTATCGTGCGAAGAGTTCTCTTAATCTGAGTTTCGAAAGACAAGTTCGAGAGAAGTTGGTCGAAACACCTTCTTACTTTTAACTAAGGTATTATCTCGACCAACTTTGCACGCATTTCTGATTTTTTTTCATTTTTATTTAGTTTTAAGATGTCACAAAGAAAAAATAATTCAATGTTTACCCATAAGATAATCCTCTAAGCATTAAAGGCCTCTAATCCTCAACTTATAGCTTCGGGATGAGACTGAATTGGACGAAGAGCAATCGAAGACAATAAACATTTATCTGAATCTACCTTCCATATCTTACTTTATGTAAAAGAATTTTAAGTTGGATACAAAATGATTTGAGAGATATTGTAATTTCTTAACTTGGGGGAGACAAATGTTATTAACACAAAATATCTATTATAAAGTATTACATTCCTTAGAAATACAAGTAAATTAGGATAACTTAAGACTAATTTAATCTAAACCAAAAATGAACAGATTTTACAAGATACCTTATCATTTTTTGTTTATGAGATTGTGTTTATTATGCATTGACACAAGTACGATACAATACAAATTGATTTTTAAGTTTAACGGGTGGAGGATATCTGACACGTATATTCGATACAAATGAACAATAAAATAATATTTTTAAACGTGTTCGTGCATCATACGAGGTGTGATAGTTTGAAATTATAACTTTTCTTTTTGTATAATTATATTAAAAAATTAGGTTTCAATTTAGGTCTAATTATTTAAAAAAATTGATCTTTCGAATTATTTAATAAATTCAATAATTAAAATAATTAGATAAATCGTATATTTAATGTTCAACGCACATTCATTTTACTAATTAAGTTAAAATTATGAGTCTAAAAGATCTTCACTAACAAAATATATATATAATCCATTAAGCTGTCGATCCGTCCGCTATATAATTTTATCCGCCTAATTCAAATCGCTCAATTTGAAAATATAATTAGATAATTATAATTTATATTTTTACGAACTCACATATGCCTGATTGGATAATACTTTACTTATAAAATCGTTCATAATGAAGTGCATACACCCGGAATGCGTCAATTAAGATCATTAACGAAAAGTATTGAGTCAAATTGGAATAAGTTTTAGTCAAAAATTTGCAAAATAGCAATGGTAAAAAATCTTCGCCCTTTTTGTCAACGGTGTTGCGTATGCTTATTTTTACTCAAATCTATCTATAAAATTATTTTTCGAGTTTTATATCATAAATATTGACCATTATTCAACTGCTATAATTGATAAAGATTCATGACGACGACCTTGACTTTATAAAACTGGAAATTTGTCATGCTTACTTGTACTTTGAACTGTTGTACATACTTCAGTCATGGTGGGTTTAGGGTATAAACGTGTCGGACTTGAGTTGGATATGAAAGTTTTAAATTCAAATCAAATAAGAATATTACAATTTGAATTCTGGTCTTATAGAGTCTAGATTAGGCATATAAAGGAGTCGAGACGAGCCTTGACGTTTTCTTCTGGCTCGAGCTCGGCTCGACCAAAGCTCGTGGCTTGGCTTGAGCTAAACCAATATTATTTTTTAAAATTAAAAATTAGTTTTTATAATAATTTAATATATTTTTATATATAATAATATATATTTATTGAATATATATAATAAATATTTTTCCTTTTTATTAATTTTATATAAAAATTAATAAATATATGTGTAATATTAAATATTATTAATAAAATATTATAAATAGTCAAATTGAATTTACGAAATAATTTTTTAATTTCACATTCGATCCATTTATTTCAAATAATAAATATTTATAATCGAACACGATTCATTAAAATTTTTTGTCCATCGAATTTATCAAATTCCAATCAAATTCGAATTAAAATCCCAACTATTAACATCCCCCAATGGTGGCTTAATAGCCAAAATTGATATATTATTATTCTTGGGCTTAGACTCATGTTTGGGCCAAAGCTCAACAAAGGATATCTATGTCCAAAGATATCCCATCCACTTACCTCTTCATGATTCTGCCAGTGTCCAATAAGAACGGTTTAGCATGGAGCATTTTCTATGTAATAGTTATGTAATGATATGCACATAGCTTTTTTTAAAAAATTAAGATAATCGATGTCCATTCTCTAATTATCTAGAATAAAATTTGAGCTTTTGATCGAGCAATTCACATTTTTTTTTTTTGGTACACCAGCAGGAGCAACCCTCCTAAAACTTATATCTCTTCAGGGCTATCATCCCAAACGCAATGTATCTGTTCCATGTCTTGACCTCGTCGAGCTAATTTGTCTGCCAAAATATTGCAATCCCACTTGATGTGGCAAAGAATGCTCTGCCAAGGTTTGTGCAGCAGAAATCGGATTCCTGTATAAGCATCCCCAATGGATACTCCTCAACTTCTGCATGTTCAACCAAATCAACAACCATCTTCAAATCGCATTCTATTTCAATCCGTTCATATCTCCTATCTCAAGCAATATTCAAACCCTCTCGGAGGCCAAGCATCTCCGCAGTCAACACATCTTCGGTGTGGAGCTTCATGGCAAAACCCTATAGCCATTTCCCTTGATCATCACGAAGCACTCCCCCCGCGGCAGCCTGCTTAGTATTGAGGAGAACATTCCCATCAGTATTGAGCTTAACCCAGCCAGGTTCCGGGCAGTACCAACTTTGGATTGTTGCCGCTGGTTTTCTCTTCCCCTTAGCTTCCTGAATCTCTCCAAGATCAGTCATCAGAATCTTCATATTATTAATGGTGATCCCAAGTGGTTCTTTCAAACCCTGATAAGCCCATTTATTCCAATTTTTTCACAGCACCCAAAGCCCCGCTATGAATGCACATTTCCAGTTCATGTGCGGAATCACATTATTACCGCATGTCAGGTCCCAAGTTCGGAGAAACCAGTTCTCGGGTTGAACTGCTTGGAACTTCCTCCAATCACTCTCGTTAACCACTTTTTTCCAGAAATTAGTAGCAGCGGGGCAGTCCCGGAACATGTGTAGTGTATCTTCTCTACTTGCTTAGCAACGAGTGCAATTAGCTTCCGTGGTCATCTTTCAATCAAATTGTAATGCATTACACATAAGGCTACAGTGATTGAGGAGCCACATAAAACATTTAATCTTGTTAGGCAGTTTAATCGTCCAGATTTTGGTCCACGAAGCATCAGAATTGGAGCAAGGAGGGATGAGTGTTTCATACGCTGATGCACAAGTGAATTTCCCCGAAGGCGAACCCACCCAGCACTGTACATCATCGCCATCACACCGCAGGTATAGGAATCGTCTGCATCAACTTTCGGACATTTGATGTGATCATCGTTCCGAGTTCATCAAGTTTAATGTGACACCGTTCATTAAGAACATCAGCAACCGTGTATTCTTCTTCCGCCGAATGAACGGGGGTATTAATCGCATCCCGAAGGCATCCTATGCCAATCCAGTTATCGTCCCACAAACTTATGCTTTGTCCATTTCCTATCCGCCACCGAATATTATCTGAAACCGCTTTGATACTTCGCACCACCCCCTCCAAAGTCGAGATGAAGCTGGTTTGGGAGAGATGTCCAGAATCGACTCGTCCCCAAGATATTTGGCCCGCCAAATTTTCCTTATCTCTTTGCTTAAGAATGGACCAACCAACTTTGGCCAACATGCTGATGTTAGTCTTACGCCCCTCTTTAATTCCAAGACCTCCATCATGTTTCTTACGTAGTACTTTATCCTAGCCAACAAGATGAGTTTTCTTCTTCTCCGGGTCCGACGACCATATGAAATTCCGATTGAGTTGATCGAGCTTGTTCAAAAACTCGCAGGGAACCAGCTAGTATGCATATGAGAAACCGATATGGATGAGGTAACTGATTGGACCAAGGTTATACGTCCCGCAAGATTAAGGGCTTTCCCCTTCCAATTGGAGAGCCGTCGCTGCATCTTTTCCAGCACTTCTGAGTAACTAGCATTGGAGCATTTGCCATCTCCCAAATTTACTCCCAAATACCTCCCAATGGATTTTGTTTCCCCGATTTCGAGATGTTCCACAATCAGTATTCTCCTGCTTCCACCGTATGAGGTGCAAACCATACCTTGGATTTCGGCAAACTCACGTTAAGTCCAGATGCCCCACAAAATTTATCCAAGACATTTCTAATCGTTCTAGCACTTTTAATAGATGCATCAGCGAAAAGTACTATATCATCCGCAAAAAGTAAGTAGCTGATGTTTGGGCCATTTCTACAGCTTGCAACAGGTATCCAAGACCTAGCGGCAATGGCTTCCTCAATCAAATATCCAAGTTGTTCCATGCACAAGACAAAGAGATAGGGGGAGAGGGGATCCCATTGTCTAATTCCTTGTGTCGGGTGAATTGGTTCTGTAGGATCTCCGTTCCAAAGGATTTGTGGTTTGATGGCTCGGACACTGCTCATGATGATTTTGATGATACTGTCAGGAAACCTGAAAAATTTAAGTGTTTCACGAAGAAAATTCCAGCTTATCTTATCATAAGCTTTTTCAAGGTCCAATTTGAGAAGCATACTCCTCTTCTTACTCTTCGAGTTATTCATTGTGTGAATAATCTCCTTGATGACCAGGGTATTATCATGTGTTGTTCTGCCAGGAATGAAAGAACTCTGTAGAGGACAAACCAAGCCAGCAATAAAACCTTTGAGCCGTCATACTAACACCTTAGTTAATATTTTCAAAGAAACATTCAAGAGTGCAATAGGTCGAAATTCTAAAGCATTCTTGGGAGTTTTCATTTTTGGGATTAAGCAAATAAATGCATCTCCCATCTCAGCAGAAATACTCTGTCTCTCCATGCAAATCCGAATATGATTAAAAACTGTATCACCTACCCCGCCCTAATATTGCTGATAAAAGAAGGCATGTAGTCCATCCGGTCCTGGAGCTTTTAAAGCATGCATTGATTTAATAACCTCCCAGACTTCCTTCTTAGTAACCGACATTGCTAATTTCCTCTCTTCCTCAGGAGAGACTACCCGCTGGAAGTTGCTGCGTTCCAAAGAAATTGGATTCTCAATTATCGGCGGGGCAAAAAGGTTAACATAGAACTCTCTTACGTGGGATTTGAGCTCCTCCCGATCTGTGACCCACCTATCCCCAACTTGTAAAGTATCAATTCGGTTGCGACGTCGCCGGGTGATAGTAGATAGATGGAAAAATCTGGTATTTCTATCCCGCATTTTCAGCCAGTTGACTCTTGATTTTTGATACCATAGACTTTCCTCTTGACTAAGCACATAATTGTATTCTGAGATGAGTTGAAGTTCAAGCCGCCTAAACTCCTCAGAACGACAGTTGAAGGGAATTCTTTGGATCCCATTAATGCGAGCCCGTAGTAGTCTCTTCTTTTGGAAGATGTTACCAAACACGTCGTGATTCCAACTAGTAAGACTATCCCGGACCACGGCAGTCTTCGAAGGAAAATCATGCCCCTTCTCCCAAGCAAGTTTAATCACTTCTCGACAATCTGTATGCGAAGCCCATGCTGCTAAGAAGTGAAACGATTTGCGGCGTCTCTCCGGTCTACCTCCTTCTGTATCAGTGATCAATTGGTGGTGATCCGAGTGAGTCTTAGGAAGCACCCTCATGATACTATCCGGGAACATGTCAAGCCAAGCAGGAGATGCCAAAGCTCTATCTAGTCTCTTACAGACCTGGCGCCCACCTGCTACAGTGCCGGTCCAAGTAAAGAAAGGTCCTTTTCGCTTCAAGGTCAATGAGGTCGCAGCTCTCTCTGTTGTCGGAGAACTGCAAACATCTGTTCCAAATGACATTATTGCTGCCACTCTTCTCACTGGGCCCACAGATGTCATTAAAATCTCCCGTGAGAAGCCACGGACCCGGCGTCCTATTCCGGATGTTGCGAAGGTCTTCCCAAAGTGCCTCCCTCTTCCGGTGATCCAGGCTGCCATAAATCCCAGTGCAGCATCAATTAGGGCCCAATCTTGGCCCTATTCTCATGTGTATCAGCTGGTTGGTGATCTCTGGTACTTCCACGTGAATGTTCGCGGCGTTCCAGATGAGCCAAATTCCTCCTTCCCTCCCATGAATGGGTGCGCCTACCACATTGCTGAATCCCAAACCTCTAGACACTTCTTCTGCCCTAATCTCATAAACTCTAGTTTCAAGTAAGAAAACAATATCCGGATTATCTTCCGAAATAATCTCTCTCAGCATCTGTCTGAATAGTGCATTCCCCGTGCCATTGCAATTCCAGGAAAGAACTTTCATTGGAGACACTGTGAAGTTGGAAGTAGTGATTGGATTAGCAATCGGGCGGTTTGCTATTCCTTGAATCACTTGCGTGACCAACGCCCTCATCCATTGGCAATGTCGATCCGTCTCATTCTGAGGCAGGTTGAAATCCAAACGACCTATTCAGTGGAGATTCGCTATTTGCATAGCTCCATCCTTACATCCATTTGTGTGAAATTTCGGTGAATATGTGAAACGTGTCCGAATGGCCTGTTCATGTTGAATATGGCCTGCTCCGCCACTTCGGTGATCTCCCCCTCTGTGAGTTCCAGGTCCTTTAGGTTTGCTTCGTTCGCCATCACGTTTGAGGTTTGAGAATTCCTCTAGGGTTTGCGTTTTGCTATGTTGAGGAAGCGTGATTAATTCATGAAGATTCTAAGATTCCGAAACAGGAGCCGATCTTTTCTTAGATTCAGACAGCCACGGTCCTAAACGAATGGGCCCAGACCTCCGAGATTTAAGTCTATTCTTTTTAAATTTTATTCTTATCGTATCACCATGTTCCTGCATGAGATTCTCATTAGTTTTCTCATGGGCTTTGGGCCTCACATCCCTTGTCAAATCCACTTCACAGGGCTCTTTTGCTGAGATTTCGTCTGAGTCCATGCTGAGAGGATTATCAAGCACCGTAAATCGGTTTCCAGGGTTTGATGGGCTCCCCGAGTAATTATTATAAGAGATTTCCTTTCCTTTCTTAGTAGGAGTTTTCGCGTTTTCCACGTCAACTATGCGTTGTGTGAGAATATTTCCACGATTTTTGGTAGTCAATTCTACATCAGAATGTTCCGTTACCGTGTTCAAAGGGTTATCAAAAATCTCATAACGGTTTTTCGGCGTAGATGGTGGAATTCTGTTCCCTCCGGCCTGTTTCTCCTTGCCGGTATCCTTCTTGGTCCATCAGGGATATGACTTCCCTTGCCCACCGGCATTTGTATCAGATTCTTCGGTCCTCACGTAACGGCCCTTTCGTACTTTCATCCAAGGTCTGTATTGCGGCGTTTCAGTAGTTGCCACCGGACCTTTTTGTGGTGGCTCTCTGCTTTGTATGTGCCTCACATTTCCCGCATCCGCTGCGTCTTCTATTTTCAAAGGACAGTTTATTATTCGATGACCAACTCGTCCACAATGAAAACAAATGGCTAGTAGATTTTCATATTCAATCGCCAACAGACGCCCCTCTACATCAACCCCACTTCTTAAGGGCTTTTCAAGACTAATCTCAACACACACTCGGGCATACCTTCCCTTCTCCCCCCAATATGTGTTCCTGTCGACCTTGATGGGATTGCCAATAGCCGTCGCAATTCCATATAGAATGGTGTCTTTATAGTATTCTGTAGCTAACCCTCGCACCCGTATCTATGAAATCGCCGTTGTGATTTTATCTGTTGCTGCTGACAGGTGTCGAATCCGTCAAAAATAATTAAAGTTCCTATTTAACAACTAAACACATAGTATAGTGCAAACAGGGTCGATCCACAGAGTCTGGTTGATTTATTTCTAACAATTACAAGTAATTCAGGAAAAGTAATAAATAAGAAGGGGGTTTTAGAATTATTCTAACCTAAGTATGCAATTAAAATAACAAGAATTAAAAGCTAACTAAACTAAGCAAAATCACGGAAGATTAAATCAATATGAGGAAACATTATCTAGCTAGGGATATTCGATTCGAATTGTTATATTGATCATTGACTCAAGGATAAATTCAAGTTATTCATACAGATTGGCTATA
>JBBMKE010420336.1:0-10974 GCA_037834125.1 Lippia alba | reverse complement strand
GCGTAAATAAACTATTGATTATTTGATTTCAATTTAAAATATAAAAAGCCTCACAATATTTTATTTGTTCCGTACGTCATAGAAAGTGGGGAAAAGAAACTTATTAAATGAAATAGATACATGATAAAAGCAAAGAGTAGGTCAACACGACGCGGTTTTTGTGGTCATAGCTTGGCTTTGGCATATTATTGTCGCGATTTCACTTTCAATTAAATTATTTCATACATTTATTTTAGCGTAAAGTTTTGTAATTTCTAGAATATGTTCTTTCCTCGAAGTTCCGTTGAGTTGTCAATTTTTATTTTTATTTTTATTTTTTAATTTCTGTGGATCAGCTTTATGCAATACTTTATTTGGGTCGTGGGTGGAAAATGGAAAACGAGGACTTTGGTGGTCTATTAATATTATTATTTCAATTTACACCAAATCTCATAAAGCAAATGAAGATTAAACTCGAGATTCGTGAGGGTTTTGTTTTCTCTTTTTGATTGTTTTTTGTTACCTTTTCTGTTCACGTGAACTAAGCGCGTCATTTTTGGCCAACCCAGTCAAATTGGTTCCTATTATTATGAGTTGTTTGGAGAGAGTTATGGTTCAATGTGTTAATATAACAAATATGAAAATAGGATTGATTACATTTAACACCTTTTGAAATTTCGAATGCTAAAATTGGACCCCAGTTAGTCATTTTATTACACTTTGACCCTTTTTAAAAATTATAAATTACTTCTAATTGAAAAAAATTCAAATTCCAAAATATATGAAGTCGACACTCTAAATCTAACAGAAAATTAATTTAATGTAATTTATAATTTTTAAAAGGAGCCAAAATATAATAAAATAATTAATAAAAATCCAATTATAATATCAAAACTCCCAAAAATGTAATTAACCGGACCTAAAAAAATTTAATCATCAAACTGCGAGGATTAAATTGTATCAGACTATAAGTTGTGAAATTTAGTATCGGAAAGGAAGGAATTAAGTATATAGGATTATAAAGTGGATGATTTGTTTCCAGCTCTAATGTCTGAACAGTTCTACTAATATCTTCGTGTTATGTTTTGATAGATAATAATTATAGTGTCGTATGATGCAATAAATGTTTTAAAAAAATTATAACGTTATGTAAGTATTGTCTTGTATTAGTATTTTTTTTTTTTTGGTCTTAAACAAAGCACAACCCACGCAGGGGTCACCGAGCTCTAACCAAAATCATCACACTCAACCAAACGGTCTCCCTCCCAAACCTTAACTCTATCCTCAATCATGTGCCCTCTATGAGCAAGTTTATCAGCAGCAACATTTCACGTACGGGAAATATGCCCCAGTTCAGCTTCCCATGGCCTCCTAAGCGGATTACGGCAATCCAAAATCAAGTTCCTCAAAGGGTGGTCATCCACCACAGCTTTGTTAACAAGCTTCACAACAACTTCATAGTCAATCTCCACAACCAGTTTCGGGTATCTCCGTTTCCAAGCGAGACGAAGTCCTTCCCTCAAACCCAACAACTCAGCGATGGTGATCGAGACTTCACCAAGGTTCATAGAATACGCAAAGAGGCATGTCCCCGTATGGTCCCTGACAAGCCCTCCCGCAGCAGCATGATTATTGTGCTGATATAGGCTCCCATCGGAGTTCAATTTAACCCATCCCGATGACGGAGCGAGCCAAGGCAGCATAGGTTTCGGTCTCAAAGTTTTAGCCGCCCCCTGACCCATTGCAATCCGCAACTCTCCCGCAAGGCTTGTGATTTTCCGAAGCACCAACCACTCCGGCTCCCTTACCTTCTGATAAAACCACGCATTTCGTGCCTTCCAAAGTTCCCAAATCGTAGCAATCATCATCTGACCCCAACTACACCTAGGTTCAAGAATATTGGTCAGATCAAGTTTAAACAACTCAGCAATCCAGTCAACTCCATTCAAGGAACACACCCGCCTCCAATCTGTAATCCTCAAAACTTTCCCCCATATATTTTTAGCGAAAGGACAACTTCTTAGAATATGCTCAACATCCTCCGTCTCATCACAGCCCCGGCAGCAACGATCATCACTCGCAAAGCTCCGATCAAAACGCAAAGACTTAGTGAGCAACCTATCTTGACAACTCAACCACAAGAACATTTTAAATTTCTGTGGATATTTGGTTCCCCAAATCTAACGCAGGTTCACCCCGGCAGCAACAACGGATTCCATAAGTGCATCGTAGACTGACTTACACGTAAATTTGCCATCCTGAGTTTCCCTCCATATCAAGCGATCGTCATTGGTTCCCCACAGAATTGGAACACTCAGTATTTCCTTTCGAACCTCCTCCGTCAGTTGCGCTCTTATGGAATTTAAATCCCATTCCAAATTCTGCCCCATAACGTCTTGCACTCTAAGCTCAATTTCGCCATAATGTACCGGCCCCTGGATTCTCCCCAGAATCAGTCCCCCTTTCAGCCACCCATCACGCCACAAATTCACTTTATCTCCAATGCCAACTCGCCATTGCACCTGGGACTTAACCGCTTAGAACCCTCCCTTTCCAAGTTCTAGAATGACTTGGTTTCGGTTCATGATCTATTAAGTTACCACCCTTCAAATATTTATTACGGAAAATCTGACTCCAAATTGTATCATCCCCATTCAGTATCCGCCACCCAAATTTAGCAAGTAACGCAATATTAGTTTTTCGAGCATCACGAAGCCCCAATCCCCGATCTTTCTTCTTTCTGAGTATCTTGTCCCATTCCACCAAATGCGTCTTTTTCTGCGCATTTGTTGCCCAAAGAAAGCTATGATTCATGCGATCCAAGCTGTCACATATTTTCCGAGGAAGCCAACTAGTATGCATCTGATAAATAGGAATAGAATTTGTCACAGATTGTATGAGAATGGCTCGACCCACCATGTTGAGGTTCTGAGCTTTCCAACCTGCCAACCGATTCTCCACCCGTTCCACCAAAGCAGCGAAAAGGTTTCTATGGTTTCTCCCACAACTAATTTGCACCCCTAAGTATCGTCCCAAAGCTGTTTTCTCCTGAATTCCGAAAACATTACACACTTCCACCCTCACAGCCACAGGAACACATGAAGGGAACAACATGCTAGACTTTCGAGGATTCACCGCAAGCCCCGAAGCGCGGCTGAACTAGTCCATAACCGCCTTAATTTTGAGAGCTCCCTTTTTCGTGGCTTTCCCCATCAAAATGATATCATCCGCCTCTTCAATAAGATATGTAAGCCGCTCCATACAAAGTACAAATAAGTATGGAGACATGGGGTCTCCCTGATACCGCAGGAAGGCTGAATGGGCTCCGTAGCTCCTCTATTCCACAACACGGCTGGTCGGATGCTACTAACCATACTCATAATAACATTAATGATACTAATCGGGAACTAAAAACACTCCAACGTTTTCCGAAGAAAATCCCATCGCACCCTATCATACGCTTTTTCAATATCCATTTTAAGAATCATACCCCATTCTGATCCTTGGAATTATGTAGCGTGTGTACAATCTCTTGGAGTGTGAGAATATTATCATGAGTGTGAGAATATTATTAAAACTATTCTGGTTGGGGCTAACAATTTCTTTAATCAACAGTTTAAGTATAGGGTGAAGATTCTCCTGATCGAGTTTCTGGATACCCAAAATCCTTTCCTTCAATTTACGTTTTTTAATGAAAACGTTTCCAAATTTCTCTCGATTCCAAATTTTCAGCGCCTCCCGGAGGCTTTTCACAGCCTCAACGAACATCATGCCATCCTTCCAGACCTGTTAAACAACACTATGACATCTAGGGTTCGTGTCCCAAGCAATCTCGAACCTAAATGGGCGCCGCTGAGGAGGCGGCTCCAACCCCATGCAATTCGTGAGCAAGGGATGATGATCCGAGTGCGTTTTTGGTAACACTAAGGCCGCCCCTTCTTGGAACATGAGGCGCCACTCCGTATTAACCAAAATCCTATCTAGTTTCTCCTTCACCTTAAGTCCTCCCCCAACTGTGCCTTCCCAGGTGAAACGCGGGCCATGAGTAGTAAATTCCATAAGCCTGCAGCTATCAATGTGCTCCTTGTAGGCCAAGCACCGATTCCAATTAATTTCACCACCCCATTTTTTCTCGCTCGGGCCAAGAATGTCATTAAAATCTCCGGACAACATCCACGAGAGAGCCAAATTGTCATTAAACTGTTCCAGAGTTCGCCAAAGTTCTTCTCTCCATGACAGGTGGGGACTAGCATAGATCCCCGATAGGAGCCAAGGTGTTACTGTCCGAGGACCTATAATAGCATGAATAGCTTGATGTGAAACATTAATCACCTCGATCTCGTTATGTTGGTTATCCCACAATATCTAAATTCCACCTTCTTGCCCATCCGTCGGCGCCATGCACACGCTCGGATACCCCAGTCTAGTAGATATCTCATTCGTCCGCATCTCACTGACCTTGGTCTCAAAAAGAAAAACCACGTTCGGCCTGTGCTCTCGTGTAATCTCACGAAAATTTCTACGAAAAGCCTCATTACCTGTTCCCCGACAATTCCATGTTAAGACCCTCATCATAAAGTTATTGCTTGACAAAAGTGGCTGAATTAGCAGCCGGAACGCCCAGAGTCATCTTCGACATCAATAACCATGGCTATCTTGTCGTCCAGGTTCATACCCCCGTACCCCATCTCATCATTCTTCGGCCCCTCAATATCATCTGGCGGATCTGGTTCCCAACCAAACGTGTTATCCCCATTCCCTACGTCCTCCATTGACTGAGTTAATTGGGGTTGTTGCAATGCGGTCTCTTCCGAAGCCGGGGTGTGGGAACTCTTATTAGAATCCCCGGTCTGCTTCTCCCTATGGCGTTGGGTAAACCTGCGCAAATTAGTCTCCTTTTCCACGGGTTTTCTTGTTTGCTCGTCGTTAAGGGTGGCTGTAACTGGCGCGTTTGTTCGATCCGCTAACGACTTTCTGGACCTATCACTACCCACCCTGAAGGTAAAACCTGAACTAGGCATTTGAGGATCAAACGCGTCTGTTCCCTCACATTCTTATCATTTGATGGGCGTTGCAAGATTTTTCGTGGCATCCTGCCCTTTCCTTTTTCATTGTTATGCCTATCAGTACGAGGATTATTCTGCGCAGGCTGTGCTGTATCACAAAAACCTCCTCCGTTTGGGACTCTTCCAAAGAAAGTTCGAAGATACCAATTTGTTGCGATTAGGGTTTTGCAATTAAGTGGTCACCTTTGCGCCGCCCTGACGAGGCGGCCGAGCTCTCCCGGCCATTATCCATGGTCCGAACTCGGGCTTTGCAGCCGCTTCTCCCACATCCTCAGAACCACTTCTCTGCGTCACCCCTTTATCCCTACAATCCACCCCAAATTCCATATCTTTAGGTTGCACTGTGGCAACATTCTTCCTCTCCATGCACTCATTCTCTTGGTGCCCAACGCGGCCACACTGAAAGCAGATAGAGGGCAAGTTCTCATAGGCTATGTGCCGCACCGTTCCATCAACCTCCACCATACTCGAGAGCGGTTTATCCAAGTCCAATTGCACACAAACCCTGTCATATTTTCCCTTATCTCCATGATAGGTGTTCTTGTTAATCTTGACCGATGTACCAATACTTTCTGCCACCGCACGTAGGATCCTCTCGCTATAGTATTCCATGGAAAGTTCTGAGATTCGAACCCACGTAATAGCAGTGTGCACCCTATCTTTGGACTCCTGGAAACTCGGGATCCATTTCTGGACCACCAGACAATGCCCCGAAATGTACCATGGCCCCTCCGTAAGAATGAAAGAATTCTTCTCCTATTCGTGCAATTTAAGGATGTAACAGCCATGCCAATATCAATAAGATCATAAGCCCCGTGGAGTTTCCACATCGTATTAATGCGAGCCGATAGAAAGTTAATATTCATGCTTCGTCCCAAAACCTTGATAATCAAAGCATCTCTCCATGGGTCTTGGAGTGACTCCCGGCACGCATAGCTAATCACCACCTTCGGGAAAGGGGCATTCGTTGATGGGGGCAGAATCCACACATCATCCCAGTCTGAAGTCTGACTTTCTTCGAACTTTTTGTCAATCAAGGGTTTCTTGCCCACAAGCGATTGCAAATATGATCGGGGTTGAGTGTCCGACGCCTCCGTGCTTTCCATCCCTATCTCATCTACTTCTTCACCATCCAGACCAGCGTCCCGTGCCGTTCGGACCTTTTTCGTACTTCGCCGGATAAGATCTTATTCTTCAATTGAGGGCGGTGGAGAGAACTCCATGCTAGGGTTTTTCATTTATTGTGTATTAGTATTTATGTATTTTAATGTGCATCATAAATTTGTGGGAAAGACATTCATTTATTGGCTAATAATTTTGTGGCTTTTTTTTGGTGGGAAATAATTTCGTTGTTGATTAGCGTTTCGAATGGAACTTGAAATTAGATTTAACAAAGATCATGTTCCATGTCATTTTTCCTATTTTACTTTTTATTTTATTTATATACACACATCATGTATATTAGTGAATGATTGAAATAGAGAAAAATAATTATATTATAAAAAATTAGAAAAAAAAAATCTCCTAATTAATCTCAATCGCCTCTTAATACAACTATTGTGTGTGGATGAAGTCGAAGATTTAAATGAAAACTTATCTTTTAACTATAATGTCCTAGCGACGTTGATAAGGCACTCTCGGTAGCTCAAAGTCAAACATTATTAATGAAATTGAATGAGAATAAGAAAAACTAAATGCTTTTGGATTTTTTATTTTATTCTTCCCAAACTCCCTTAAATTCATTTTTCAATTTTATATCTAATTTATTTATATCGAATTAATTAGATATATAAATATTTCTATTAATAAAGTTACTTTACTACAGGGTCGGATACAAAATTTATAATTAAGGTACCATAACACCATATATGGAGATGCTTTTTACATAATTTAATCTCAATTATCTAATCTATATTATTTAATTATTAAGTTAAAAACTTTTAAACTTATTTTTCTATGGCTCCCACAAATTGTTTTTTATTTTTCTCTTAAACTCTTTTTTTCTCTTTCAATCCGTACTCTAGTTTTTCTATTATATTCTTTTTATCTTTCTCTATATATTTTTTATTTTATTTTATATTTCTATTAATATGATATTAACTTATCTTATTTATTCATTCCTAAATTATAAATATATTAAAAATAAATACTAATATGAAATTTTTAATTTACTATATATTTAAATAACAATAATTATTTTATTTGCATACGAATGACCTATGCAAAATTACTAGTAATAATATATGATGCACAGATACTTTCAAAAATATCATTTTGTCATGTTGTGTCAATATCCATATCGGTTACTATATCTGATACTTCTCATATAAAAAATTAAATAAAAATATTCACATCGCAGTATTTATTTCATGTCATGTTGTAGCCGAATCATCGTATCTGTATCCGTACATGATAGATAATAATCAACCTTTTTAGTGACATGATTTAATTCTCAACCATTTGTATGCATTTAAAATCTAATCGACTTTATGAATGCTTCAACGAATCATGATAAATTACAAGTCACTGTCATGGAAATTTAATAAATATATTGCATTTTAAGAAAATATACTCAAAAAGATCAAGAGAACCATTCAACCTATTACCTAATCTTCTATTTGTCTCTATTTATATAAAAATCTATTAAATATTGCACTCAACTCCTCTCCATTATTATTAATAGCAATGGTACCCCGTCAAACTTAGGACTTGGTCAAAAACAGTTTTTTTTTAGGAAACAAGAGAAATTAAATATTCAATTTAGACAAAGTAAAATGAGATATCTGGAACAGACTACGTATGGGTAAATATGTGCGCCTATCAATAGAGAAGTTACGTATTGGTTCGAATTTCAGTTGAAGAACTAAGATTGATTATTTAAAAAATAAAATAAAATTGTCCCAATATTTAAATATAAAAAATAAATAAAGTACATAAAACCAAAAAGGATTCTTTTGTCCTCAGGCCGACCTCCCCAACGGGCCTAGTCAAAGTGGTATTGTTGAGGATTATCTAGGTCCAACATAATCATCACTTCAGGTCTTGGGCTAGATCAAAATCCTCGTAATTGGGTCTGGAAGAAAAGGAAAAAAAAAATCTACAAGTTGAAGTAGAAGTTAAAGTTGTAAAAAGTTGCAGTAGTAAAAGCGGACCTTGCCTTCGCCTGAACCAATCTTTCATGAACCGGAAACACACGAAAGAGGGGAGGCCGGGAACGTAGCCTCTTTAGTTCCTAGGCGCATTTATTTCGGACGGGAAGGACTCCGTCTCAAAGCCCTTTTGCCAGCTTAGCGCCTTGATGTTCTGTTCAAAATCGAAATCCATCAGTTGATTATGTCAAAACAGGGAAAAGAAGACCTGCTTTTGTTCCAGTATCTGTGTCTGTTCCTATTGTTCTTGTCATTTCTTAACGTTTAGGTGAGCCACATCTCCAACATTTGCAGAGCTCCTTGCATGTATTTGTGTGGATTCGCTTCTGCCAACACCGCTTATACGGAATAGACGCCATGATGCAGGACTAACTGGACCACAAGGCAGTTAACCAGGCTAAAAGACGAGATTCCGCTGACATGAGTAATGAGAACATAAACAGGATAGATGAGATTGGTCGAGTGGGCTCAGTTGGAGATGTGAGATTCTGTGTCCACTCGGCGAGTGTTTGAAAAAAAAAAGATAATAAACAGAAAAATAATCAATTGAATGTTTGTGGAGAAAAGTTGATAATCATTTTAAATTTTTATGAAGTTACTAATTTACCCCAAAATACTTTGAAACATTTGGAGATATTATTAATATGATTTAAGTATTATATTAATATAAAAATTATTATAATTTTATATAAAATTATTTATAATTAATTAAACATAGAATTATTCTATATATTTATAAATATATAAAAATTGAGAATAAAGAAAATATATACCTCGTAACTGTACATTTTTAGTTATAAAATTTTTTAAAATTACAAAATTTTAATTAGAGAAAAAAAAAGAAAGATAAGATATGAGGAATAGAGAAAGGAAACATGTAAAAAAATATAAATAATAGAAAAGAAAAGATGTAATGAACGAATAAATCTTAGATTTGTATTTGTATGTAAAGAGTTAATTTAGGAATATTAGTATTTTAGTAAGGATATTACTGTTAAAATCGAATTTTTAATAAATGCAAAAAAACGTATAATCTATAAGCAGAATCCAAAAGCATGCCTTATGCTGCTTCTCGATTTTAGCTTATTTCTGTTTAAATTAAAGTAGAAGTTGGTTTTCCAAACACTTTAAAACTGCTGAAAATAAACACTTATTTCAAAAGTGCTTATTTTTAGAATTTGCAAACACTTCCTTGATCGAGGTGAATAGAAGCCAAGCTAAATGGACAATTTCAAATAAATAAAAAGGAAATTGTTGATTTCGTCCTATAAATTATTCTCTTTTTAATTTTTAGTGCTAATTCCAGTCACTCCCCTATACCTTGGGGCTTAGTGCGCTTAGCCGCCGAAAGCTGCTACAATGTTTCGTTCGTCGTGCATCGTCTTTAACCAATCATTTCTGCTTTTTCGGTTGTCAGATTTTGGTTTCAAGACCATTGTTATGTTCCTTGCGTCGAGAGTTTTAATTTAATATATAATATCAGCACATTTAAAATCTACTTTGTACAAATATACTTTGGTAAAGGTGGTAAGTGTGATATTTTTTTAAAGGTTTGGGGGACAATCGCACCGATTCAACGGTTAGGGGGCAAAGTGTACTAAGCCCCAAAAGAAAGGGGGATTGTATGGGATTAGCCCTAATTTTTATCCCAACCATTAATGATTTTTTAATTTACGTCCCATTAAGTCATTTTTAAGCAGAGATAGTCCCGCCGTTAGTTTTTCGTCAATTTTGAATGAAAATGGCATGTGCACGACACATAATGGTTAAAAATATTTCATTTTGCCCCATTCTATTCATTTATATAAATTATATTTTCAAAATTATCTCAAATTTATTTGAATATATAATTTCACCCTAAATAAAATTAATTATATATTGTATATATCTATATATTATATATATGTATGTGTTCATATATATATTATATGGAAACTGCATATAAAATTTTTATTCTAATAAAATTTGATGTTAATTAATAATATATATTAGATGCTATATTTTATGAATATATAATTATACACATTTTTTTTTGTTATACACATGTTAAATAATATATAAATAGAAGATAAAGAAATAATAAAATTTCTAATTTAATAATTAATTAAATTTATGAAAGAAAATATAAAAAATCTTAATAGAATTATTAAATATCATAATAATAACAAATTTTAATTGAATAAATAAATTAGAAAAAAGGAAAAATAGAAAGTATATGTATTCTATAAATTAAAAATTCAAAAGAAAATTAAAAAGTGTAGATGAAAAACCCATCTAGCTAGTAAATCTATGAAAATATTCTGTAAATCTATTAAAAATGAACGTGGAAACTAATGAATCGATGATTATTCATGGATTCTGAGATACACATATATAATTAACATATGTATACATGTATGTGTGGTGGGTGGGTCGGGTATATGACGGGTGTAATCTTTGAGACCCACCACCTGACCGAAATTTAGTGGGTGTTACGAATTTTAAATTGTTAAAGAAAAATTAAAATAAAAAACCGATGAATTACGGACGGATCGGCTCAGTTCGGCGGATTTTGCGGGTGGTGCGGGTTTATATTCACCCCTACGGATGATCAAATTTTTTTTCTTAATTCAATATATAATATATGCAACATTAGTCTTTATTTAATTGTTGAAAATATATTATATATTTTTCTCAAATTACAATATATATATATATATATATATATATATATATATATAATTTATCAATTACATACATAAATTGTAAATATTATTATTTTATATAATTTAAACACAAAT
>JBBMKE010420307.1:0-10977 GCA_037834125.1 Lippia alba | reverse complement strand
AGATCGAGGTGGTTCGAAAAAGATGGCGGAGGACCATTCCGTTATATTGGTGGATACTGGGAAGCAAGAGAGCAAAGAAAGTGGGATAGGTGCCCAAACATTTTTAGTGAGATTAATGAAGAACTTCTCAGTTCTTCTGAAGGCTCCTGCCTGGAGAATAGGTATATCACTGATCTTTATTCATATCTTTGGGATTATAACCTTGATTCTAGGCTTCTAGCTACCATAAAGTGTGCATAACTAATAATGAAATTATAAATTTGTTAATATTACTTGAAGAGGCCTAGAGAACGAATAAAAGATAAAATATATGTTCTCTATTTTAAGTTATTGTTCATCTTTCTGTTGAGAAAGTGAGATTATATATTATAAATTTGTTCACTGTGCTTTCTTTTTTTTTTCATCTCTGCTAAATACAGAGAACAGCATAAAGCCTTGCCGGTTGCTAGCTGCATGCGTGCTGAATAGAACTTCATCAAGATTAATATGTGAGGTTTGCCAAATTTAAGGCGCAGAGGAGATATGCAATCAAAAATGCAACGTTTAGATAGGAATTAAACTACAGAAAAAGCTACATAAAATATTCAATTTCACGAGATTTTGTATGATTCCCATCTCCGATTTGTTTTTTAGTTCTCGCTTTTCTTTGGCTGAGAGCTCAACTTTTAGTCATAACTCATAAGTAGTCATTAATTTGTTATTTTTTTTTCAAAATAAACATATTATTATCGTGTAATATACAGGCCTAGAAATTTGATGCTTCTTGCCTTATGACTCAGTCAAATGACTTTAGTGGTGGAAACAGTTGTTGAGCTTCTAATTGTGTTTAAACCGACGGAATATGGGATTTAATGGCGGAAATTCATCATCATAAATAAGTAAAACATGTAAAAACATGATGGCAACGCGTTTAAATAAGACCGAAAATATCACCAGTTATCTCTCTATTCTTCTTAAAGATGAGTAATACGGCCGGATTTTGGCAAATAGACATGTCTTGCAATTGCTTTCTGGCCAAATCATTTGAAAATTCTTTTGTTAAACGAAATTTTATCTTTTACCGTTAGAGACGCCAGATTGGGCGCCGTTTGACTCAATTCAGTAGTTAATTTTAGTTTAATTTTTAATTTCTATGAATTGAAATGACAGAAAAAAGAAATTTTCCATCTCTGAAACTTGCATTTATCACAGAAAATTCCAAAATTGATCGATATATGGGATGATGCTTGGAGCATGAACTTCAATTTCCAATTAGGTATGGAAAGAGTTATTGAAGATACGCCTTGAACCTTTGAGAATTAATATCTGTATTCTCAAGTACTTGGAGAAAGGAGATGATCCTATGGTTTTCAAATAGGACTTCCGTGACTTCTACATTCAGGTCACTGGTTTATCATTTTGGCTAACAGATAAGATGACAACATTTGTGGGCAATTAGATTTATTCAGACATTCTATTTAGTTACTATGGCCAGAGCTATGCACAGTAATTTGTATAGTAAGTAATTTATAATAGGGTTAATCTTACTTTGCACCCAACCTTTGGGGTGTATTGCGCTTTAGTACCCAACCTTTGAAATGTTGTACTTTAGTACCCAACCTTTGAATTTTGTTGCACTTTAGTGCCTAAGTGCAGACGTGTACCCCAATGGTTGGTACCACGTGGCATTTCCTCATTTGTCGGGGCACTAAAAGTGAAGAAAATTCAAAGGTTGGTTACTAAAGTGCAATACACCCCAAAGGTTGGGGTGCAAAGTAAGATTACACCCTTTATAATATTAACTATAAACATATGAATGTATTAGTAAAATTCATGAAATTTATAGTTTTTACTAAATTAAAAAGAGTAATTTCTTTAACAAGAAATATAACTTAAATATATACAAATAATATCTATATAATATTTATGTCTCTCATAATTTTCTTTATTCTTTATAAAATTAATGGACTTATTTCAGTAAACTAATTAAGAAAGGATTTAATTAACAAATATTTAGATTTAAATTGAAAACTTTGTTGGGTTTTTTATTGAAATTGTATCCTATTTAATTATGTCCATATATAACTAAGAAATTCTTAAAAATCATTCATAATTTAAGTGAATTACCATAATAATGTCATTTGACATAATTTGAAATATATATATGAAAAATTATAAACACCATTCCTTTATTATATAATATAGATGGACATACTAAATTTAATTCCCATCTAAAAGAATGTATAACATTCAACTTTTACTTTTATTATTATTTTAAAGAAAGAGATTTTTTTGAAATAATATGAAACATAATCGAGTTTTAATTTATAAGGTTTAGTATAATTTATTTTAACAATTATCATTTTACTGTTGCATGTTTAAAAGACTAACAAAATTAACGTGCGTTGCACGTTATCAGTTAATTTTAAATAAAATTTATTCTTATATATATTTATTTAATAAATTTAAATATTAATAGTGTCTAACATAATTAAATAAACATAATATACAATTTTTAATGAATCACTTTGATTTTGAAAAATTACACATATAAAATCATAAAATATTTATTTTAAATTATAAAAAATAATAATATTGTAGTAACACATGTTACGAATATTTGAAGTTATCATGCATAATAAATTAATTAAAATGAAACGCATAGTTATAATGCATGTAAATGCAGCACATTTACATAAGTCTTAATTTAAATACTTCATGTTATAATGCAAATTAAAATAATTAAAATGAGACACAAAGTTATGATGAATGTAGATGCAATATAAAATGTTTTTTCAAGAGTTTTTTCCTCTTGATATATTCCTTTTGATTTTTCTTAATTCATTTACTAATAATCAAGTATACTGTCCTTCAAAAAATATATATATATATATAATGTCTTTCAAATTTTTGGGGCGTCACAACCCCCTCCCCTCCGATCCCTAAGACTATATGGTTCACAAAACTAATTTATCTAAAATTGTGTCACAATGATGTTCATTGTATTAAACCTCTTTTATTTAAGTGCTCATCTGATTGACCTTTCGTACTACAATTTTTTTATATTCAATCAGTATTTGACTGTGATGTCTTGTACTTTTACTTTATTGAATTTTTTCTTATTTCTGTTTGATAATATCGATTTTAATCATCATTAATTGTTGATATTGATACTCACATTTTATCGTTCTCCCCAATAAATTACTCATTTAATTGTATAACTTATCAACTTTTAATCTTCATCCCACGCATATCGTCTCCATCACCTGATGCTTACTGTAAACTTTTTTGTTATTGTTATATCTTATGATGTTTCATCCAATCTGTTAGACACTACTCCAATTGACTGCTCTTATATGTTTTTTTCAAAATTGAGTAGTAAGATCACGTCACTTTATTTGATTATTGATAGAGACTGATACTTTTAGAAACTTTTATCTTTAAAAGTTAATTGCAAGATGCGCAAGGGGTTTGATTCTCTTCTTGTAATCTTGGAGTAACTAAAATATTAATAGTATGATCTGTTGCCGAGGGCTGTCATTTCTCAATTTTAACATTTTATCTCTTTCGAATTTGTCGTCGTGCCTTACTCATCACTGTTGACGTTTTGCCTTCCTTCATTTATCGCAGTCATCTCAAATCAACACTTTTCCAAAGTATTCTTTTTTTTTTCCCTGTACATGCAAGTTAGCATTTATGTATCACCACTTTATATTTCCTCATATAGTTGAATTTTCAACTCATATGAAGTTTAATGTAGCTCTTATTTGTGCTTTAAAAATATTTGCCGATACTTGTCAATTATTTTTAACTTTTAGTATTTGGGAAGAGAATTTAATTTGCATCCATCACTTTCTTTTAAATAGTTAATACTAATATATAGACAAGTAGGTAACTGAAACGACACCCAAAAAGAGAAGAGAATCGGCAAAGATGTTGCTCCGAAAGAAAAAAATCTGGAAAGAGAAAAATCCTACAGTCACGGAGGCTGAGATACGCAAACAAGAGGCAATACTGAAGATAGTTGATCTGGAACCTAACCATGATAACACAGAACCTAGCAGCTCGACGGGGGATCAAGGTGAAACTGAATTGGCTGATCATCATGGTTCAGTCTCGGACGTCGACAAGGAAATAGGTGAAGAAAGCGAACCCGAAATGGAACCGCCAAACCAGGATGGGCCGTCATTGGCCAGCAACAAAGGTTTACCATGATCCGTTACGGCCTTATCTGGAACATCCGAGGTCTGGGGAAACAAGACCACCGACGGCTTTTAAAGGAGTATTGTACAAAGAATAAATTTTTCTTTTATTGCTGTTCTTGAACCTATGATTCAACTTGATGCTAATTCTATGTATCATTTGTTTAATTTCCATAAAGTTATTAATAATTCTTCTAATCATATTTGGTTTTTTACGTGTGAGGATATGGATTGCGAAGTCTTAAAAATCTTTGAATAGAATTTTCCTTCTCACTATAGTCTATGCTCGATGCAACACTGTGGCTAGACATGAGATTTGGAATTTTTTTGGGGAGCAAAATATCAGTGATGAACCATGGATTATCAGGGGGGATTTCAACACTGTCACTACATTGGCTGAAACTAAAAATGCGCGTGACCCAGATTTTCAGGCTATGAGCGAGTTCAGAGATTTTATTAACAACTGTGGACTCGAAGAGCCGTGTGAGGGTTCCCCTTTTACCTGGACGAATAAGTCGGTTTGGAAATGCTGGACAGAATCTTGGTGAACGAGGCATAGGGAGACTGCTACCTACAATCTAAAGTAAAACATCTAGCTAGGGGTTCTTCTGACCATTGCCCCCTGCTTTCAGATTCCAAGAGATGTGGCTCAGGCACCATAATCTTAAAACTACGGTGGCGATAAATTGGGAGCAGCCTATCAACTGTTATGGCATGAGAAAACTGGCAGAGAAGTTGAAACGTTTAAAGACACACCTCAAAGTCTGGAATAAGCAGGTCTTTGGCAATATTTTTGATAAGCTAGCGCTGGCACAAGAAGCTGAGTTGGTGGCGAAGCAAGCATTTGATGCTAGCCCTACTGATGTTGCTTTGGAAGAATGGAACAAAAAAGAGAAGAAAGAAAGTTGTTGATTGCAGTAGAGGAGGATTACTGGAGACAGAAGGCTTCGTGCAAATGGATTGATGAAGGAGAACGCAACACAAGATACTTCCACTCCCTTGTTAAAAAAAAGAGATTCAGAGGTAGAATCCTTTCTATCAAAGAAGGAGATACTGAGATCACAGACCAGATTGATATTTGCACTTCTGCTAGGATCTTTTTTCAGGAACTTCTTGCCCCTCCTACCGGTAATGTTGGGAATTCTGGGAATTGAGATTATATTAATAGAGTGATCTCCGAAAAGGAAGCTACTGCGTTAGACATTCTTCCAACATCTGAGGAGATTAGAAAAACTGTGTTCCAACTTAACCCCAAGAGTGCAGCAGGCCCGGACGGCTTCAGTGACATATTATATCAAAGCTTTTGGGAAATCGTTAAATATGATGTGGTGGTAGCGGTTTTGGAATTTTTTAATGGAGCGAACCTTCATATTTCTTTTACAGCAACCTCTATCATACTGATTCCCAAGAATTATAATCCAAATCACTGGAGTGATTATCGCCCCATAAGCCTCTGTAACATTTCTAACAAGATAATCACCAAGATTTTGAATACTAGGTTAGCGACTGCCCTTCCGAGGGTTATTTTGACTAATCAAAGTGGATTCATTAAAGGGAGAGTGATAAGTGACAACATATTGTTGGCCCAAGAGATGGTACACGCAGTGGATAATAAAAGCCTAGTTAAGAACGTCATCTTGAAGCTGGACATGACCAAAGCTTATGGTCGGCTTGACTGGAACTTCTTGTGTAACATGATGAGAGCTAAAGGATTCTCCCAAACTTGGACTGACAGAGTCTATAGGTGTACCTCAGGATGCTGGTTCTCGGTTCTTATCAATGGAGAATCTACTGATCTATTCAAATCCACAAGAGCAATCCGGCAGGGAGATCCGCTATCCCCTTCTCTATTTGTTCTTGCCTCTGATTATCTTTCTTGTAATCTTAACAATTTTATGCAGGTCAATCCTCGGGCTCGCTTTAAGACTTCGGCTGATATGCACATTTCACACTTGGCTTACGCGGACGATACTATTATATTCACCAACAGCCAAAATTTCGCTCTTTAGGGAGTCAAGAATATTATTCATAATTATGAATATATCTCTAGTTAGAAGGTTAATCCTAATAAGAGTTCCTTTATTGTAGAAAATAATGACGCAACCATTACAGTTGAGGTGAAAGGTATACTTGAATACACTCAAGAGACGTTGCCCATTAAGTATCTAGGTGCTCCTCTCTACAGAGGGAGAAAAAAAATTTGCCTGTATGACGAGCTGATCAATAGAATCTGTAACCGCATTAATTCTTGGGAATGTGTCTATTTGTCGCATGGTGGCAAGCTCCAATTGATAAAGTCAATTCTATTGGCCTTACCGACTCATCCTTTTCAAATTATTGAGCCTCCCGTGTCGGTAATAAACAAAATAGAGATTATGCTCAACAAATTCTTTTGGGGTTCTAGAGAGGGTATCAAAAGACTTCATTGGACGACGAATTGGAAACGAGTTTGCTTTCCGGTGGAAGAAAGAGGGCTGGGTGTTCGTAATCTTGGAGATATTGTACAGGCTCATACCTTTAAAATGTGGTGGAGAATGAGGACGAGCGACTCCCTGTGGTCGCATTTTAGAAAAGTCGATACTGGAGCAACATTCATCCAAAGTATGCTCAAGTGTCAACTTACCATTTGGTGGTTTGGCAAAGATTATGCAAGTGCCGATTAAGAGCTGAGGCAGTTATGTTCTGGAATATAGGTGATGGAGAAATTGATTTTTGGGAAGACTCTTGGGTTAAGGACACGCCGTTAGCTGTGGAGAACATTGGCGGTGATGGTAAACAACGCGTGTCAGAGTTTATAACCAACGGTGCATGGGATAAGGTAAAACTAACACAGATAATTGGGGAGGAAAATGCAGAAGACATCAACAAAATTCCTATCATGGCAGGACATAAGATAATTACATATGGACTTGGAGCAACGATGGTAAATTCTCTCTGAGAGAGACTTGGCAACACATCAGGAAAAAGAGAGACGTGTTGGAACTTCATAGAGCAATTTGGTCTATCAACCTCACTCCTATGATAATGATTTTCCTATGGAGAATCTTGCATGACTGGATACCAGTAGACGAACGCCTATATCGCAAAGGGATGCATTTTCCGTCGAAATGTTGTTGTTGCAATGAACAAGAGACTTTGAGCCATTTATTTCTTAATAGCAGCAAAGTAAAATATGTTTGGAATTACTTTAACTCCCTTTTTAATGTGCAGGTTAATGACACAAATTCGGTTAAAGCATGATCAAGATGTGGATTCGATCATCACCATTTAGTGCATCTAAACATGTGCGAATTGTCTTTCCTGCTCTCATTCTTTGGTATACATGGACGGAAAGGAATAGAAGAAAACACCAAGGGACTTCATTTACTGCATTTAATATCAAGCGTCAAGTGAGGCTGCATGTTGAACATTTGCAGACTGTTGGAAGGCTTGACTATCGATGGTGGAGAGGAGATGCCGGGGTTGCTAGAAAACTGGGGATCAAACTTGCTCAACCTAAACAGCCCAAAGTTAAGCTGGTCAAATGGACAAAATCGACAGGGGACCTCCTTAAGTTTAACATGGATGGGTCGGCTTTAGGAAATCCGGGTCCAGCAGGTATTGGTGCTGTTATCCGAGACAGTCAAGGAATGGTGATAGCGGCTTATCGCAATGGTATTGGGACCAGTTCGAATATTTTTGCTGAATTAAGAGCCTCAGTGCAAGGGGTTAAGATGGCCATTAATCTTGGAGTGGAAAAATTATGGGCATAGCTAGATGCCAAAGTTATTATCAACATGATTCAGAGAGAAAATGCAGGCGATTGGAGATGCCAAAGATTGTTGTTGCAATTTAAGGAGCTTACACGTAATATACAGGGTACGCTCAGTCATATCTATTGGGAAGGAAATTCGCTAGCGGATAAGCTGGTTAAGAATGGTGCAGTAAAGCAAACAGAATGGTTATACCCAGATGAATCTTTAGACCACCTCCGCGGTATTATACAGATGGACAAATGGGAGTTGCCAAACTTACATATCAGATGATGAAAATAAGTTTCATATTGTTGCGTATCTGGAATGGTCTTGATTTTGATGTTTCTTATAATCTGTTGCATAATGGGCGTGGTTTTGCAGGTAGGAGACAGAGGCTTTCATTGCAGCAACTTAACATTCTTAATATTGGAAGGAATAATGCGAATTTTGAGTCTAAGGTTTTTAGTATCCCTCCCCTTCAGCAACTTTATTTTTTCTGTTATGTCTTCAATCTTGATTTAGCTGATGCTTTTGAAGCTTGTCGGGTTTGGTTTTATTTAGTCTTGCAGATTTTCAACAACCTTCACGGTTAGCGAAAGATGAAAATTAGTCACTGGATCCATGGGGACTTCATCCAGTGGGCAGATTGTTACTGTGTAATTGACGACTCTCTTGTATATTTTGCCCATTCTATCAATCATCCAAGCTTCGATAATTTCAGCCCTGAGGACACTTTCGATGGAGAGAGGCTAGCCGCATGAGAAACACCATGTTTCTCATCACTGCCTGGGTGGAGGGGCAATCCGTTTTGGGTCCAACGGATTTCCAGTTAAGAGTGATTAGTATGAGGGGCTTTCTTCCTAAAGATAGAACTTCGAGATTGAGGTTCTGTTCCAACAACTACTGGAACTTGTATTCCTTTAATTTCGGTGCTTTGTCGTTGCGCTGTTGTTTCTTTTTTCATGAGAACCCAGGCTCGTTTAGTCTAAACGATCCCTGGATTATGAACAATTGTATTCATTTCCATTGCTTGGTTGATAATAAATGAGGTGGGGCGCTCGTATATCCCCCCCACGGCACTGTGCTGGTTCACCCCCTCCCCAAGAAAAAAAAGATAGACAAGTAGGTTCCAATTTATTTTTATTTTTTTTCTTGACAATAGTCTTAACTTTTGATAACATATTTAATATTTTAATTATGACACTACTATCTCTAATTTTAAGGTACTCTATCTTCTCTCTCCCAATTAGATTGACTCGTGCATTTTAACTACTAATAAGTAATTAAGTTCAACTATCTTTTAATTGGTTACATATTTTAATATCTGTTGTTAAAACTTCTTGACAAATCGTGTTAATTAACGCATTTTCAATGTGTAGTAATGTTATGCAGTTTAACTATGTCATACTATATTTGTATGTATGTGAATTATCTTGTATGCTACCATGTGATTTCAATTACATATTAAAGGTGCTTGAATGTTCTTATATGTTATAATCATACTCTTATGAATATCGTAAATTACCACCATCGCACACATACATGCATTCAACATAATTTGAGTCTAAGTCATATGTCTTGTTTTCGGTTTGTATAGAGGTGTTCCAAAATTTCATGTCTTTTTATATTTTATTATTTTATATAATTTCATATATTTTCTCTTTGTCTTTAGTTGTACAATTGAGTGGGACATAGAAGGGAGACATTATATTCTGGCCCCCAAGTCCAGGAAACTTCTAAATGAATTTGTTTCCAGGCATTGAAATTTTACTGGAAGACTTTCTATCAACATCCCACAGTCCTAAGACGTTGCCTATATTTTTCTTCCTAAGTCATGATTTTGTTTTTCTTTATGCCTCATTTTAACTTTAATCCCGTCTTTATTCTTACTTCCCGTATGTTCCTAATGTGTCATACTATGTTTGTATGTATGTGAATTGATTTGTATGCTACTGTGTGATTTCAATTTCATGTTAAAGGTGCTCAAATGTTCTTATATGTCATAATCATGCATCATACTCTTACGAATATCGTAATTTACAATCATTGCACACACACATGCACTTTTTTTATGCATACATGCACTCAAGGTATTCGTAAGTATCGTCATGCGCCTTTTTGTTTATATTTGAATTTAGGTCATATGTCTTGTGTTCGATTTGCACAGTGACTTTCAAAAATTTTATTTGTCTATTTGTATTTTATTTTTATACTCGTCTCTATCTATTAATGTTTTTTACGCTCTTTAATATATAATTTAATGTATTTTCTCTTTATCTTTAATTGTACAATTAAGTGATATCATTTTTATCTACCAATAAGTAATAATAAATTTTTATTGTAAAAGAACTTGGTAAATATTCATCCTTATATTATTAATTTTATTCTAGAAAGAATTAATATTGTGATATTTTATATGTTTTCTATAGATGTGAAGAATTTTACTTCTAACTTATTAAGGAGTTCTATTTTTACTTAAATAAATATTTTTAAAATATTTAAATGTAATCATAATAATAATAATATTTAATACGAATTTACCAAGTCACCTCAAATTCAATATTGTTAAAAATATTATCATGAGGAAATACAATTTGTATGTGTATTTTTTGTACTTTTGGAGATCGAGAATATGTTAGTGCTTTTGAATGAGTGGTGCAGTTTATGAGTTTAATCGAGATAGTTAGAATAATATTAGAATTAATATATTTAAAAGTTTATAGGATTATAATTATATAACATTTTATAATTAAAAAGACTTATGTAATTATATTTTGATTAGAATACAGAGATAATTGAGAGTTTGATTAGAAAGAGTTATCCTAAAAGAATATTTATGCATTAAATTTATAATTTACAAAATTACACTTAATTGTATTTTATTGAAACTTTTATAATAAGGGTATTTTAGGCGATCCGTATTTTGTAAGAAACCACTCGCACTTTTATAATACTAGCGGAATCAACGTGCGTTGCACGTTCTTTATTTACTTATTTTAATCACCAAAGGCACCAGGGCCAAACTTGATCGACCTTTGCATCATCGATCCCTCAAGGAATCG
>JBBMKE010420296.1:0-10977 GCA_037834125.1 Lippia alba | reverse complement strand
GTAATTAAGGAATTTAAAACTCGCAATTAATAACACCATAAATAAAACCTAAGCCACCGAAAGATCGGGGCGTCACATAGACTCAAACATGAACCATTTAGACGCTCGTCAATGCTGATGAATGCAACGGATGCATATAAGTGCATAAACGTACCAAAGAAGGCATATTGAATCATATCTCGTTCAAATGGATTCGAAATCATACCAAATTTCATTATAATCAAGGGGACATATATTATAACATACTAGAAATGCTTAGGAGTCATAATGGGGATGGGAGAGAAGCATACAAGCCACGGGAAGCAAGAAAATGACGAAACAAACAGGCCGACGCCACTTTGTGTTTCCAACACCGTTGGGATTCAAGCCTTTAATTCCCATGGTCATTGAACTGATGCAGTAGCTCCCTACTATTCAGCTCATTTCCCACGGCCGTGGGTTTCGAAGAGAAAAATTCCCACGTCATTGGAACTACAATGCAGCCAAAACTAGTTTTTTTTCATGCATGTTTCGGCCAAAGTGAGTTTTGCTCATGCATAAACATTCCAAATCCAATCCAAATATATACGGAAGGTCAATAACTCATTCATAAACATTTAAGACATCATATAGCATCAAGGATACACGAATTCATGCCAAAATTTTCAAAGAATCACTCAAATACGCACTTAAGGGTTCAACCAGCATAACTTGCATTCAAGGAAGCATAAATGAATCAATTATCCAACTTCTAAGCACCAAAACACTAAAAACCAATTTATAACACATAATACCATTCAAGCATAAGGTGGGGGATGAAGGGGATCAAGGATTCAAGGGCTTTAAACCATCCAAAACCAACACTCATGCATTAAATCACCTTATGAGCACATATGTCATACAAATGAAGCCATAAATCAAGTTTTCATGCTTTTCTTCACAAACCCACCAAAGACATAAATGCCATGAACCTCCCCAATCAACTAAGAATCATGTAAACCATAAATTCGTCAAGAATAACCACCCAAGACTTCCGTATATGCATAAGAGCATCAAAAGTCATAGAAATGCAAGAATCCATCATAACACCCAAACTCTTACTATTCATGCTCATATCAATACACATGCTTCCCAACAATTAATCCATGAAAATACATACATAAATAGAAGCACAAGAACAAGAGAAACTCAAATATGGTCTTACCTTGAAGAGGGAATGTAAGGATGAAGAGATTCTTGAGCTTGGGGATACAAAATGGAGGTTTTGGAGCTTGAAACTTCTTTTCTTCTTTCTCTCTTGGGGAGCTTAGTTTGGGGGTGAAGAAATAAGGAAGAGGGGCTGATTTGGTGAGAAAAATGGGGAGAGAAAAGTCAATAAAACATGGGCTAGGGTCCCAGTAGGTCATTAGGTGGGTTTTAGATACGTGGGCCAAAATTCGGGTCTTTAGGAATCAAAACAAGGTCGGAAAATTATGGGGTTAGGCTCAGTAGATCCAAATCGTTGATTCAAACCCAACGAAGGTGTCAGAACTCGAATCCGAGTTCCCGAGCTCAAGATACAAATTAGGGACTTAAAAGGCTATAATTACTCAATGGCCCCAAAACATTCAAATTAAGCTAAATTGAGTCCAAGCTAATTACACAAAACCTCAAAATTAATTTAAATCATTCAAAAAAGTCCAAGAATCATATAATTCACGTTTAGCATGCTCGAGAATTTAAATTCATAAAACATGTATCATGCGATCGACAAAGAATTCAAATGTCACGTTAGTTCAAGTAGTTCAAATTGTTAAAGTTAAGAATGAAATAAAGAATATCATACTTCAAGTAATTATGAAAATAAATGCAAAAAAATAAATAAACTCTCACGTGGTACAAACCAATACGTGCGAAAATGTGGGGTGTGACACAAGACATAAATTCTTCCAACAACCCAACAAACAGGCATTTAAAACTTCAATTAATCATATAGGCATGCTTGCAATAATCAAGGAATCACCAATTCCTGCTTAGGAATCCAAATCCTAGCTCAATCTATCGAACCCACAAACACACAATGTAACAGCACATGACCGACCCAGTATGCATATATTGTCCGCTTTGCACGCCCTTAATTGAAATGGCCTCACGGATTTGCTTCTGAGCCAGGGCGGAACCATAACTCAAAACGCGTCTGCAAGGATAGGTTTCCATCCCCTTATAAGGACGACTTCGTTCTCCTACCCAACTGATGTGGGATGTTACATCCACCCCCCCAAGGAGGGACCAGCGTCCTCGCTAGCACACCAGCTTCCTGGCACCGGCTCTGATACCACTCAAGGGATGTAACATCTGGCGCGGGATATCACATCCCCTCGTACCATGACCCGGCTCGCATATGAAACGGGCAATCCATACTCGAGCTAGATCCCGCAGAACGAGGACAAACACACGCTAAGCTAGACGGGCTAACCCTTGTACCAAGTATTCAGATAATAGAATGAGATTAAACTGGGATTGCGGAAGCATAGCAGAATATATACAATCATTTATAACTGAGCCACGGGCTCTACAAAAATCATATATTCACATAACATGGCCTTCATAGCCTCAAGTGCAAAAATAAGCGCCACGTGCGTACAATTCTTAAATACAAAGGTAAGTAAATACATGCTAGTGTTCAAGGAAAAAGCTAGAAGCAAATGCAAGACCAAAAGGACTTGAATTGCCGCCTAGCTCCACCTAACCTGCACAAAAGCCTGAAAGACAAAGGGGATCAGTCTAAAAGAGACTGGTGGATATAAAAACAGGGATTACAATATACATATAAAGCGGTGAATAGACAAATACATGCATAATATAATCCCAAGTGAGGTTTTAAAGGCAATTTCCCAAGCGGGCAAAGAAAGAAGATCAACTCAAGGGATTATATCTTTCAATCTTTCATTAGGGTCTTTAAACCCGACCAGGGGGCGTGCATAACTTTCCTTCTGCCACCTCGTGTAATCTATTATCATTCATTCATATCAATCGATCATACATTCTTTCATTAGGTGCACATACATTCATTCACTACGTTTGGGCAATCCATGGACCGGCATTCCCGCACGTTCCTTCTTCTCCGGTTGGTGAACGGGTTTGCAATACCCGACACCAATGCATTGACCTAGAGGGGTACATGAATCCCCTAAAGGCACTCAGTGTCTATCCCTCGCTAACTCCAATGAGGTCTAGTTGCACCGTTGATTGGTGGGAACAGAGGTGAAGGATCCCCATCGGCCCATGCCTCTCCGATTATCCACTCACTCTAAGTCCCTGGGCCCCATTCTGTGCAATCATACATTCTCGCCAAAACAAGGTAGGTTCCAAGAAACAAGGCTTTACATTTGCAATCATTTACTCGATAGAAAATGACTCTAGATATGTAGACATATAGTTTTGGCTTAAACATTTCACTTAATTGTTGTATTAGGGTCGTTAACTAGTAGTAGAGAAACCCACCTTAGCCAAACAAGCAAGAAAGCAAGAGAAAAGTCTCAAGGCGCGGCCTCGTTTCCAACCAAACCCGGATCTGTGCAAACAAGTGAAGTGAGACATATTAGACCATATTAAGACGCTCGACATAGGAATGCATATGTCATAATGTGCACAAGATGATAATCAATACATTAAAGAAGTTCATGTGCACAATAAATGTATTCCAAGCCACATTCGGTCAAATCCTTCATTCATTCGGTCATTCGAGTCATAAATGTGCATTACGCATAATTCATAATAAAAAGGACATAAATCCCACATAAATAACAAAACATACTCAATCATAAGCTTAACACACTTTGGGATCATGCTAGGGGTGGAAAAAGTCCATACGAACGAAGAGGAAAGCGAAAACAACGCACAAAAATGGCCGGAAGTGGCTGCCTTGGATCAACGGCCGTTGGACACAAGCACACATTCTTACCTAGACTAGAAATGGAGAAGAATGAAGAGATATGAGGGATGATGATGATGATGCTTACCAACAAAGTCTTAATGAGATGATGAAATGCTATGACGATCTTCTCTTTTCCTCCTTGAACAAGAGAGTGTGTATGAAATGCCTAGTGTCAAATATGTGTAGTCTTGTGTTTGAAATGAGAATGAGAGTTGTTGTGAGTTTTACGTTACAAGATACAAAGTCAAGTTTCTATTTAGTCCTACAAGTTATTAATGAATGCAATTGGGTTCATGTATGTATGAATGTATCGAACAAGTCACTCAAGCCCATTAAAGTCAACTAAATCGAATTGTAATTACTCTGATATTTAAGCTTACCAATTACATAAATAAGGTAAATACAAAAACGTGATAAATGACCTATGTCTTGGAAACCTACACCCTTGGCGAGCGTATCTAGAAGATAAAAACGGCGGGGGTCACAATTTACATAATCTAGAGAAATCAAATTTTAATTCCTGAAATAATCATTATTAAAATCTCTTTTGTAATTTCACAAAACTAGAATCAATAGTTAATAATTATGATTGGTCGATCGATCTATGAAATCTAGTGCAAATTAGATAAAATTCTATAGCACCCTGGACGGAAGGCACCACATCCTCCGCACCAAGATACAAAGTTAAGTTGCTATTTAGTACTACAAGTTATTAATGAATGCAATTGGGTTCATGTATGTATGAATGCATCGAATAAGTCACTCTAACCCATTAAAGTCAAATAAGTCCAATTGTAATTACTTTGATATTTAAGCTTACCAATTACATAAATAAGGTAAATAATAAAACGTGATAAACGACCTATTTCTTGGAAAACCACACCCTTAGTGAACGTACTTGGAAGACAAAAACAAGGGGCGTCACAATTTACATAATCTAGAGAAATCAAATTTTAATTCCAGAAATAATCATTACTAAAATCTCTTTTGTAATTTCACAAAACTAGAATCAATAGTTAACAGTTATGATTGGTCGATTGATCTATGAAATCTAGTGCAAATTAGATGAAATTCTGTAGTGCCCCGGAAGGAAGGCACCACATCCTCCGCACCAAGTATTCAATTCACATATCAAATGGGCAATCCATACATGAACCAAACACAAGGCGAAAGGGTGACAAATAAAAGAACCATAGCTAAGCAGGGCTTGTGACGCCCCTATCTTTCGGCGGCTTTGAGTTGTTTAATGTGTTATTAATTGAGCATTTTGAATTAAATTAATTATGTGATTTAATTGTTATTATTTGAAATATTTGACAATGATAAATAAGTGATTTACGTGACTATATGAATTAATTGGATTATTTGATCGAATGAATTACGTGCTCATGAATAATTTGATCGCGTGACTTTTATTTGTGTTTTGAACTTGGAACTTGATTACATTACCAAAGTGCGTATTTTAATTATTGGCATGAGTGTTTGAAATTATTTGGAATTTATTTGGCATTCATACGACCGGAATGAACCATTTACACCCTTAAATGACCAAAAATGAGCCCAAACGTTTACGTGCCTATCCTAGCACCTAGTGGGCCTACCCACTACCTTATACCAAGTTGGACACACTCCCTCTCTCCTCCCTCATCAGCCAACTGACCCCCCCCCCCCTCACTCTCTCCTATTCCTCACTTAACATTTCAAGAGAAAAGGAAGAAGAAAAAGAGAAAGAAAAGGGTTTCCCTTCCAACCTCCATTTTTGGCCTTCAAGCTCGATCACCACCTTCATACTTGCATAACCCATTAAGGTAATTACATATTTAGAATCCTTGTATTCTAGTTATCATTTCGATGTAAATATTGCAAGTATATTCCATGGGATTTAATTGTTGGGAAGATTGGTGAATAGTAAGGGTTTTGGGGTCATATGTGGATTCTTGTAATAGCATTAGTGATGATGGATTTTCTTGCATCTTCCTTGTTCCTTGAGTGTATAATTATGATGCTAGAGGTGTATTATGCATGGTAGTGGGCTAGGGAAGGATTTTCCATTTTTGCTCTTCGAGGTTTTTGGGTGTTTTGGTATTGTTGGTATCCTTGTGTGTTCTTGTTGCCATTACTTGAGGTATATGTGCCATTCTTGGCTAGAATTGGATAGGGGATGTTCTTGTCTACATGCTTGAAGAATATATTGAGTAGGGGAATTCATGAGGGTACGAATTGATGATCAAATTGTGCTTCATATGTGTCTTATGATTGATTCCCAAACATGAGTGAAGGTTCTACGTGGTGTTACCCCTTGAATGCTTAATCCTCTTTATCCCCTTATTTAATAATTGTGAGATTATGGAAATATGAAGTGAGTATGTGAATTCTTATGCCAAGAATATGATTCTTTGATCCCATATGCCTTCATTTATACCAACTTGCTCTACTTGTACGTATATGACCCCTACGTGTGAATTCTTGAAAGTTTGAGTACGATTCCGATTCTTGAATGCCTCTCAATGCCTTGATATGTTCTTATATGAGTTAATGGCTTTATGAATGTGTCTTTATTGGTTATGAAGTGTTCTTGGGTGCCAAATCCATACCTTAGCCTTTTTGGGATGTTTTGAACTTGTTTTTGGGTCTGGAGGGTTCCGACGGCCATGGATTTTTGGCCTTGTTATTTCTATGGCTGTGGATCAAGCCGTAAGATACTGCCTCATTTTGGCCATTTTCCCACGCCCGTGGAAATTTTGGCTTTGTTTTTCCCACGGTCGTGGATTTTGTCCTGTTTTCTGCCTGATTTTGTTTTGCTTCGTGTTTCTTCATCCGAACTCCAAATGACCTGAAATTTTGACCATAGAAACCTTTTGAAGTCTATTTTAATCTAAAATTTATTTGAACTCAATATATTTTCTAGTTTGTGAGATATAATCAATTATTTTTGGTGTGGCCGTTCCCTCGAAAATCTGCATTCACCCAACTTTGCACCTATGCCATTTTCTCCTCGCTTTGAACCATGATTGGAGCCATACCATCTTGGAAAGATCAGTGTGTCTATTTTCATTTCCAACAAGAAAAAATCAATTTCAACTTCTTCAAATCGAGTTATTCTCAATTTACCGCAGCTTTCGCCGTTTCCAATTTCTATCATCTTTCACTAATCTTTGCTCTAACCTTTCTCTTTGCATTCCTTTCACTTCTTTGACCCTTGTTTGTGCTTTGAATGAATTGTATGCTTGATTAATTGATTATTTAAGATGGATTAGGATCCTTTTTGTGAAATTTATGGATTCTTTTGATGTGATTTGTGCTTATTATGAGTTTGCATGCCGACATTGTTCCTAATTGCGCATGAATGATTGGATTGATGATTTGTAAACAGTAATTGATTTATGTGTTCTATTTTATGATTCCTATGACTTGAATACTTGGTGAAATATGTTTCATGATTATTGTTGGTGACTTATGCATGAATTGAATTGATTTATGAAAGTTATGAATCGAATGGATATGAAAGCATGAATTATGAATGATATGATTGTGTATGAGCCTTTAGGGGAATTTACTGTGCACATAAACATTCTCATGACATGATATTATCTCTTATGCATCTCATGTCATACTCATAGCATTGTCGAGCGTCTTATTTGGTCATGTTAAGTCTCATGAATGTGTTGTGTTGTCTTTGTACAGTTTCTCCAGGGCGGAGATATGCCGGGTTCTTAGGACGTGTCCTCTTGTCTTCTAGTCGGTTTCATAAGGCGTACAGGTGGGTTTCTCTACTAATAGCTAAACGACCTACTACAACCACTATGTGAAATGTTTTGAGCCAAAACCTTATGTATATGTAATTAGAGTCGTTTTTTTATCGAGTAAAAGATTGCCAACGTAAAACCTTTATTTTATGAATCCTACCTTGTTTTGGCGAGAAATATAATGAATGCACTGAATGGGGTCCTGGGGCTAAGTATGTGGCTAATCGGGGAGGCAAGGTCGGCGGGGATCCCTCATACTAGTCCCACCAACTCGCGGCGCAACTTGAACTTGTTGGAGATAGCGAGTGATGGCCGCCGATGCCTTTAGGGGATTCATATACCCCTTTAGGTCAAAGAATGGATGGCTCAGGCCGATCACCCAACCATCACCTGGAGAAGGAGGAACGTGTGGGAAGGCCGGTCCATGGATTGCCCAAACGTATTGAAATTGATTGTATGTGCACAAAAGAATGAATGAATGCAAGAATGAAAGTATGAATGAATGTAATGAATGAATGTTAATGAAATTACACGAGGTGACGGAAGGAGAATTACGGACGCCCCCTCGCCGAGCTTATAATGACCTAATAAAACGAAAGATATAATCCTGTGTGTTGATTTTCTTTACCCGCTTGGGAAATCGTTCTAAAACCTCACTTGGGATTATATTATGCATGTGAATGTTTAATTATCACTTTATATACATATTGTAAGCCCCACTTTTATACCCACCAGTCTCCTATAGACTGAACCCAGATTGTTTCAGTTGTGTTGTGCAGGTTGCCTTTTGGAGTGCTGGGTGGGAGTTCGTGTCTTTTAGTTGTGTCTTTGTTAGAATCATGTTTCACTTGTACACACACTCATATTTAATTCATGTTTTATTTCTCGATGCATTTTAATTATTGTTCTTGAGGCTGTGAAGGTCGTGTTGCTTATATTGAAATGTTGTTGAGCCCATGACTCGTTATGTCCATGTGAAATGTTTATTATGCTTCCACGTGATTTATTATACTCTGATGCATGCGATTAATTAGTTTAAGGGTTAGTCCCCCTAGCCTAGCGAGTGTGTGTTGTGTCCCCGTTCGCCTTGACTTTGGATTGGGGCTTGGACCTCTATTTCAGGACCGGGTCTGGGTCTTGGTGCGGGGGATGTGACGTCACGCACCGGGCGTTGCAGGGCTAACCTTTACACTAACAATAACCAAGCAAAACAATAATAGAGTAACACCGTGGATGTAATAAATACCAAGCATGCATTGAGCTCACAGGCTCCAAAAATAATAACAAAGTGTTGGCTGGCACGACCTAAGTAAACAAGTATTCAAGTATTGGACATGGGCCTACAAAACATATAATCAATGCTCAAGTACGAAAGTTAATATGATCTAGCTGGACTCCGAAATACAGACTCTCAAGACACTAATTCCCCGTCTACCAAAAACCTGCAAAAGCTTGAAAGGGAGGAGGAATTAGTCTATGAAGACTAAGTGAGGGGCATAAATATATATAGCATACATCAAGCAACTCACAACTCCAAGTACAGTTTTAGCGAGAATCCAAGTTGATAGTTTAAGGAAAGGCAATATTTGGAGTTATAAGCATCAATTTAATTAACAAGATTCATTAGGCAATCAATGACCCGACGAGGGGGGTATATCCATCCAAACTCCAACAGTGTTTAGTGATTAATTACATTTTAAATGTTCATTCAAGTTCATTAACAGATAAACAGGAAACAGTAATAATATCCTCCTTCCAAGGTTGGTAGTCGGGTTTGCAAGGCCCAAGCCACTCAGTACAAGTTGAGTCGGGGGCTCATGACTCCTACCCGCTCCTTCGATGGTATGGTAATGACCGGCTCAGGAAAATCCCGTCTTCCCCTCTCTTAGGTCGCGTGGAAGTAATCCCAAGGGGTACTATGTACAAAGGTTCTCTCCGACGGTCCGATGCCGTTCCGATTGCCAATCCCACATTTTCCCTAGGTCTCAATCGGTAAAGTGCATTGTCTCGCCAAAACAGTACGGTAGGGATGTTTTATTTGGAAACAAGATTATTTGACCAAAACCATAGTATTTTGAAAACTATAGATATAGTATACAATTTTTCGCTAAAACCAATCACATTGGTCATATGGGTCTTTAGATAGTTAAAGAAAGCCTTACCTTGAGCAAGAGAAAGAAAAGAGAAAGGAATTCTAATGAGAAAGGAAAGACCTCTAAGCATGTTGGCAAGTTCGGGATCGACATCTGGAAAGGAAAGAGAAAGGAATTCTAATGAAACTCGACTCCATGAAATAAATAAATGACAAATGACATGATTATGGATGTCATGATGCATGGAAAAGATAATAAATTATTAAAATGATCATGTGCACAATAAATGTCCAACAGACCAATTAAACGAGCTAAGAAGCAAAGAGGGAGAAATAAATAAAGTCATTTTGGATCCCAGCCGGGAAAGGCTCCCAGAATACATACTGATCAGGTGTCCCGGTTGGGACAAAAATCGTCACGATCGGGACTGCCTTGCAGTCACATTCTGTACGAAGGGTTCCCGATTGGGATGGGTTTTAGGCATAAAAGGGTCCCGGTCGGGATGGCTCTGTTGAGAATAGTGCCCTTAAAGCATTGACTACTTTACTATTCCATTGTAAAATCACAAACAATCTTTGAATAATATACAAAATGATTTTGTTCATAGGCAACACTTCTTTATGTGCTTACTTGTTTGTTTGGGTTGACTGTTTATTTGCATGTTTTGAACTTCCCTAATTCGAGATGCTGTCAAAGAACTTTGCCCTTCTGAGGACGGCACATGGAACAAGTTCTTGACTCCATAGGCGAGGATTAATAAACTTCTCCAAGTCGAGAGTCCGATAGACAATGGGAGTGATAAGTGCATACGATGATGCCTTCATAATACATGAGGATGATAGTTATAAGAACTTCATCACTGAGATGTCCCGCGTGAGAACATTTTTAAATGGGAAAGGAAGTTTCCAAAAACTTCCAGATTACGAAATATCTCACAGGTCAATAAAGATTAATTAATCCTTTGACTTGAGGTTCTATAATGTCTCATATGAGCTAACTCTATAATCTTTGATATAGGCCTAAAAGGGGGTCGACATACTGACACCTGAACCACGGCCTATGTTAGGATTACACAAGTGGCATATGAGAATTAGTAGAATCAATAAAGGACCTACAACTTTTACAAGAACAAGGTTGATCTCCTACTGATTAAGTTGTTCGTACTTCATTAAACTTAAACCCTTGGCCAAGGTGGATAAAGATCAAGACATCAAGAAAATGGGGTTTTCTTGGATTGAGATCG
>JBBMKE010420285.1:0-10977 GCA_037834125.1 Lippia alba | reverse complement strand
GTGTTTTGATTGATGACGAGATCGTTCAATCTCTTTATGCATCCTAATTCGTCATATGCTTCCGAACTATTGCCGGCAAAAGCACTCAAGAAAATAGGGAAGCATCCCATTGGAAAATTCCCGGGAACCACGATAAGTCGAGCGCCGGAGATCTGAATTATCTCCTGAAAGAAGAGATAGTTTATGTTCATATCATCATATATATAAGATCAATAAACAAAAACTTCAATTATTGAGTAAATTAATGCTCTGTAAGTGGTTACTCTAGTGGTATTGATGATGGCTTCAACTATAAAAGGCACATAGGTCTGGATTTCTTGAAGGGGCTTCCTGCCTACGATTATTGAATTTGCTATGTCATTGAATCCAATTTCACCAACAAAAAATAGAGCCCTTCTCAGCTTGTCAGCACACTCTGGAAAACAAGGAGGAGGAATTAAACTTATTTAAAACAAAACAAAAGAAAAAGATAGTTTGCATGAGAGCACGCATTTTATTTCGATCCAACAACCCCAAAAACCCTGTGTTATTCGAAATGATTACAAAAACACCGAAAAAAAATATTTTAAAAAACCCTCTGTTTTTTTAAAATAAACTCACCGCTTCCTAATCTCATTTAGTCAAAGAAAAATATAAAATCCCCATAATAATACCCTTATGTACTGTAGCAGTTATATAAATATATATACATATAATATATATACTTATTTAATATCTGAAAATACATATTAATAAACTAACAAATTTATAAAAGTAGTATATATATATATATATATATAAACTTATTTAATGTATACAAATACATATAAATATTGTAATTATAATATAAATATAAATTACATATTATGTTATCATAATGTATTTTAATTTGATATATATTTTTTAATTCTAATTAAATATAGTATTAATGAATAAATTATATGTATAAACTCTTAAATATTATACATGATATTTATACTTAATATATATAATTCATATTAATACATATATATACCTAATACACACTGACGCATATATATATATATATATATATATATATATATATGTGCAAATAAAAAGATACTATTACTTAAATATATATATTAAATTAAATTTGATTTTTTTAATATGTTTTATAACTTAAATTATAAATTTATAATAAATAAATAAAATAAGATAATATTTAATTAATAAAAAATAATAGTTAAAATATAAATTAAAAAATATAGCAAAAAGAAAAAATATATATAATAGAAAGTTGGAGTGAGGTGAGGAAAAAAAAGAATTAATAGAGATAAATAAAAAGTAACACATTGCATGATTGATTGGAAAAATAATAAAAAAAAGAAAAGAAATGGAGAGTCTAAGAGACCAAAACGGTTTCTATTTGGCTCTCTCACTTAATATAATAGTATAGATAAACGCATAATCCATCGTCTTCCTCATAGAATCTCCCCCACCGCCCACCGTCCAATGTTGCCGTCACCTCTCGATCTTCGCCGTCTCTCCACCTCCAATCGCCGAACTCGGCCGCTGCCTCTAAATCTCCCCCGCCGAACGTCGTAGCTCTCTTCTCTCCACCTTCACTGCCTCACACATCACACAAGATCTCCTCTACCGTCTCTCAATCTCCGCCGCCCAACGCCGCGGCCACCCTTGACCGTTGACTTCCTCAGATCCAGCCACCACTACAGAGTTCAGAACCTCCAGCCACCACAGACCTTTCACCTTAATGTCAGCAGACAGCAACCCCACTCCGCCATATCGTCCGCCGCCAACCACCAACACCACCACATAACTTCAGTATTAGTTGTGGTGGTGTATGGTTGATGGAGCCGGCGCCGGTGATGAAGGGAACGACGGCCTGGAGGTAGGGGATGCTGGGTATATATATATATATATGTTAGAGGGGTAAAATAGTCATTTTAACTGAAAAAGTGAAAAAAAATCAATTTCAGTCGCAGTCAACGCGCGTGTATTGCACATTCTTGTTTTAGGATATTTTGTGCATATGTAAAAAAGCCATGGGATTTTTTGAAGTATTTTTTTTTGAATTTTTTTTTGCTACATTCAAATTACAAAAGGTACTTGGGTAAAATTTTTTCATTTTATTTCTAGTAAGAATTTCTTCAAAAACTATTCTTGGTGTCCTTAATTTGATGACACCTATAGTTTGATTTAAAGAGAAATGACAAATCAAATAATAAATATATTACACATATTGTCTAATTGGTTAGGTTTTGATCAGTTAAATTTGAACCAGAACGTTTAATTTTTTAATTTTTTTCTAATTTTCAATTGCTGGACATAAATTGTTGTGGTCATATGGCTGAATAAAATTCTCTCATGCATTTTTATCCCATCACCTCTCTTATATAAAAAAAAGAGTTAATAAATTTTAAATAAGATATAATTAATATCAACTAGGTTTATGATCGAATCTCACTGCATGCACACTTTCGTTTTCAGTTGATTATATATGAGGAAAGGGTTTCAGTAAAACCCTTGGTTCTGGTTTCAAAAAAAAAAAACCCTTGGTACTCGTGGGAAAGAAAAAATACATGTATGTTCTGTATGAATGAAGACTACTAGAAAAAATGCATTTATAAGCAACCGAAAAAGAGTCTTTTGCAATCGAAAAATAGTGTTTAGAAACCGAATTGCAACTAAAAAATTCTCTCAAAACCCCTCGTTGTAAATTTTAGTAACCGATTTTTGCAACCTAATTTTTCGCAATCTAAATAGCAACTGAATGGTTGTAAATAGTTGCAGACATGGAACATAAGCCACATCACTTTGCAACCAAATATATAGTTAAAAAATGATGACTAATTTTGCAACCGGATATTTTGTTACAAAGTTGGCGTGACACTTAATTGTTGCAACCGAAGATTTTTGCCGCCAAATCTTTGTTGCAGTATAAATAGAAAATCTACATAAATTTTGCAACTGGTTGCAAAAATAAATTATTTTTTATTTCTTTTATGATTATTTGCAACCAAACTTTTTGTTGCAAAAATGGCCAGTAAATATTTACTAATCTTGCAACCAAACCAAAATTCAATTGCAAGACTAATCATTATTATTTCATATTTATTTAAAACCAAAATTCGGTTGTAAAAAATAATATTTAATATTTAATGTTTATATTTTATTATTATTTTTTAAAAATTCAAATTCAATTATAAAAAATAGGGATAATTTTCGATAAATACCACTTATCCACAATCAATTTTAGTTACCTCTCCTATTCAAAATCTATTAGTACTAACTACTCGTTTGAGAAACTAAATTTTCATTCAAACCCTATTTTACATAAAATTACTCTATTATCCATAAGAGAGAAAAAGAAGAACCTATGTCTCCCCACTATTGCAGTTTCACTACCAAAAGACGTTGTGCGAATAAAAAAAAAAAAAAAGATGTTCATGGACAGAAAGATAGACAACAACAACAAAGGGAGAAAGAGAAAAAATTAGTGGAGTGATGAAGAAGATAAAGAGAATCAACAACCTTGGAAAATAGAGAAATTGACGAATAAGCGAGAAAAATAAAGACCCATGTCTCCCAATTATTACGGTTTTACTTCCAACATACGACTTGCGAAGAAAAAAGAAATAAATGTTGATCGACAGAAAGAGAGACGACGGCAACTAAGGGAGAAAAAGATAGAAATTAGTGGAGAGATGAAGAAGATAAAGAGAAGCGACGACCTCAAAAAAAGAGAGACTGATGAAAGCGGAGTATGATTTAAAAATATCAAGGTATCAAAATGTACACAGTGAAGACTTGACCATAGCGAGATATTGTGTATAACATACAAATATTAAAGGGCTTAGTTTCAGAGACGGAGAAGAGAGAGATCGACAAGAACGGAGTATGATTTAGAGAAATCAAGGTATCAAAATGCACAAAGTGAAATGTGATTTTTCCGTAACAAGGTATTATATATCTATAATATTCATATAACGTCATAATGATTTCTAATGTGTATTATATCTTATGGAACATAACTTTTAAACTATATCACATTGTTTTTTATAATTATAATAGTAAATTAATAATTGTTAATTTTTTTTAACTACAATAGGACTATATATAAGTAACTATAATTAGTTGATATATTTTCACGTTAGAACTACATATCTCCTATATATTATAGCATTTTTTTCATTTTAATTACAAAACTTAAACTATACAATAATTTAAAAGATTTATAACTTTTTATATATGTACATATATATATATATAATTTATATTATATCATCAAATATATCATATATGAGATAAGTAATTAATATTTATTAGGTTATTATGTATATATTAAATATGATAATAAAAAATTTTGCAATTGAAAATGATTTGGCAATATAAAATTGTTTTTACAATTGTAATTCGGTTACAAATAAGTAACATAGGAATTTGCAACTGAATTTCAGTTGCAAAATATAAATTTTGGATTATTGTTAATGATTTTGAAACTGAAATATCAATTGCATAATTGATATGTTTTTTATATTTAAAAATATAAATTAGCAACCGTTGCAAATATTTTGACTTGAGGTTGACTATAACCATTTCTTTTTCAGCCGATTTAGCAGCCGAGGTTTCATTGCAAATGTTTTGCAACCGATTTAGTAACTTCATATTTTGCAAAGGCAATAAGAAAATGTTGGCCATTTCTATTTTTTATTTGCAATTTTTAGCAACCGATGATTTAGCAACCAAATACTCGATTACGAAGTCAAATAGACCAAATTTTGGTCTTTGATTGCAAATTCAGTTGCTAAATCCGTCACATTTGCAACCAATTTTTTTGGTTTCTGTTGCAAAAACCATTTTTTTTAGTAGTTGAAGTAAAAAATTTATAAATAAAATAATCAACACACATATATATATATGTGTGTGTGTGTGTGGATATATAACCTGCTGGTGTGGAACAAATGGAGCGGAGGTATGTCTTAAACGAACTTAGTTGAACATCAAGGGAGGCAACATTCGACAGAGCAACAAAGCCTCTCTTTAGGAAGAAGGAAATACTCTGAGCTGTACTTCCCCCCACCGCAAAATTCACACCATTTTCGAAAGAAGCAATCTTATCCAGATAAGGATTCAACAATGGAAGCCCAAATTCCATAGCTGCATGCATCCCCAAATTGAATATTAATTTTGTTATTTAGTACGTAATAAAGGGTTATAAATTAAAATTTCGTTACATTATAGTATCAGAAGTGATCATACTACAGATCTCTTCATTCACTAATATTTAACTTATACAAGTACAGAATCACCTGTGTAGTCTATAATGAGTCGACCATCTGACGCGCGACCGGTGGGTTTACCTGGAAAAGTTTCGCCATATGGCAGGCGAGAGGAGGGAGTAATCACAGGTTCAAGACGAACCAAATTCCCAGTGTCGGAGAAGGAATCTCCGAATTGGAACAATGATTGAATTAATGGACATGATGATATACTCGAGTTCAACGTTGCATTTGTAGCTGCAGAATAATGAGAGAATATAATTAGGGTTGCTAGTGTCATACAACAAAGTGAATTAGCTGAAGCCATATGTGCGTATTCGTTGCATTCACATGTTATGCTATTTCTATTTATATTAGTTGCGCATGGCAGGGCTATTAAAGGAAAGGTTGAATTTAACGTCGTTTGCATTAAAGTTTTGCCAAATCCTATGTATGTAGAATAAGTATAATGCGGAGCTAAGAGTCAGATCTTTGTAATTTCATATATATATGTGGACAGATTTCTACCAAATATATATGTGTGTGTGGACGGATAACGTAAGATATAAGTACTATATATATATAGTAGTCAATCGCCTTTCTTGTCCAATAAATTAAAATTCTAATAGGTTTCCAATTTTGGTCTTATTATTTAATAATATGAAAATTTACATTTAACTAACCTGTTATAATTAGATCTAATTACATGCAATCCATTTTTAATAGAAAATTATAATGTAGTCTTTTTAATTTATGTTATGTTAGTAGTCTCTCCATTCCGTTAGGGTTCCGTCGTAATTTTGCCATATGATCTAAAAATATCGTTAATTAGATTCAAAATGATTATTGTGAAACCTAAGTGTTCTTGTTAAATCCAGTTTAATTCAGACATTTATCAATTCTCTGTTTTATGCGTCTATTGTTTTTTATCAACTTGGTGATAGTGCACGATTTCTAGGTTATAAATTCCTATGCTTATAGCCATTCTTGTTATTTATCATGTATATATTAGATGCTTGATACATGTGGTAAATTAATGATAGTGTTTTAACGATAGAATCTGATGTCACTAAGAAAATAATTTGTTTTAAATTCCGCGTGTGTCATGACTTGGTCAATAAGGATTTGGTGTTTCTATCTATTTTAAAGTTGCTAATTCATTAATTTTTTTAAGAATGTCTCTTTAGGGTTATGAATTGGTTAGGGAAGACAATCGGCGAGTATCTTTAAGTTATTCGAGAAATTAAATAAAAACGAGATTAATTCAAGTGTCTCTTCCAACTATACTCAATCTATTTGAATGAATTGAATATATTATTGAGTCCGTGATCACTATGAAAATTCGAATCTCCTGCATAGGTATTTCCCTTTGATTGATTTATTCGGTGTCTTTAAGTAGTGTTTTAAATTATTTGTTGATTTTAATTAATTATTTTATTTATTTACTCATGGATTAGTTAAACTTAAAAATTCCCTTTTTAATTGTTTTTTGTAAATTTCCTGTGATTTGATAGAATATATGTTTTAAAACCCGGACCGGAGGTCGAACTGGAACCCCTTACTGATTACTAATTTTACTGGTTCGGCCGGTCGGACTATCAGCTGGAACTCCGATCGGCCCGATTTGACATCATAATTACTTAATAATTATAATTATTTTTATATATATACTAATATAAATAATAATTATATTATAAAAAAATAGATATAATTTTAAATCACTTTCACCTGTTTATTAATTTTTAAATAACATCTCTAATAATAAAATTTCAAATTATAAATCTACAAACATATGGATCAAATATTTAACTAAATAATAAATATCATACTTTTTATTTTAAAAATACAAAATATCACACATGTATTTATATTTTTATAAATATATTATAAAAAACAAAGTATTTCAAATTATTTTATCTAGGTTTAGATTTAATTCTTACGACGTGTTATAATATTTGTAATCATAATCAATATTTAAAATATTATCTGCTTTGTGATCTTAATATTTAAAAATTATTTTACCTGTTTAAAAATTTTATTCTTATAAGACTAAAAATGTATTTTTGTTCTGCATTTTTCCTCGTTGAAAATAAAAAGCATTCAACAATTTAGAATTTTTTTTGAGTCCTGTAACTTTTGTTCGTAGTCCAACTCCTTTCAATTTCAACAAATTTTGGTTCTAAGCTCTAAAACTTTCACTCTTACCCCAAACTCTATTAACCTCTGCTAGTGAGAAGTTTTAAGGTTTGGCATCAAATCTGTTGAAATCTAAAGGGATAAGACTAAAAAAAAGTTACAGGATTAAAAAATAAATAAATTTATATTCGGTGGAACTAAATTCCTTAATATTATGCATTATTTTTAAACATACATATTAGATGTTGCTATAATTATATAAAAATATAGAGAAAAACCTGGTTTTCATTTTTTTTTTTTTAAGAAAACGATCTACACAATCAAAGGTCTTAAAAAAAAAGAAGAGAAAATTCCATTTTTAGTCCTATAGGAAATAGGTCAATTTTTTTTTGGTCCCGTAATTTTTAAATCGTCCCGCACGTTTAGTTTTTCGACAAATGTAGTCCCAAATTGTAAAAAATTTATTTTTGACAACATTAATTATGTTATTAATTTTTAATTCCATTTTTTAAATACAAATATATAAAATTATTATCATTATAATTAAACATTATTATAATGATTTTTAATTATACCATCAATTTTTATTTTTAATTAAATATTATATCTTTAAATTTTATTTTTAATTCGAATTAAATAATATATTAATGAATTATTATAATTATAGTTTAAATATAATTTTTCGTTATATTATTATAGTGTTTTAAAATTTTTATGTTGTTTTTTAATTCTCATTAAATATATATAGCTACTAATTATATTTTAATTTTTTAATTAAAACTATATTGTTGAATAAAAAATATATAAATTTTTAGTTATTTTCAATTTTAACTAAACCCAACGATTAATTATTTTAAATAAATACAATGTTATATATATAAGAAATATTTAAATATTATAAATATTAATTATTTTTTATTTTTTATTTACATATTTTTAACTAAATGCAATATTGAAGATTATTTTATTAATTATGTTATTATGTATAATATTTTTATTTTTTATTTTATAATTTTAAAGTAATACTTATATTTTAAAATGTAATAATTTATTATTTATTATACAAATAAAATGCATATCATTTGGTTAGTATTCTTTTAAAATTTTCTAGTATTTGATATATATTTTTTAAATAAGAAAAAATATTATAAATATATATTTCTAAATTTTTCGGGACTAATATTGAAAAAAGTTTCACTTTGGGACTATATTTGTTGAAAAACTAAAAGTGCAGGACGATTTAGAAACTACGGGACCAAAAAAAAATTGACCTATTTTCTATGGGACGAAAAATGTAATTTTCTCAAAAAAGAAAAAGGTACTATTTCCCAGAAAATAAACAAATGTCAATCCAAGAGAGTTCCTCCATCTTTGTAATTTAAATGCCAATCTTTGTAATATCTTGATCATAGCCTTCGCTATCATCTTTGTAATTTAAATGTCAATCCAAGAGAGTTCCTTCACACCATAATATTTTTGGTCTTGCCGAAACGATACCTTGTTCATGTTTGTATTAATTGAATTTGATCGTTTATAAAAAAATCATATGTTTAATTGTCTTAGAATCATCTTCCTCGACTTCCTAACTTCTCTTCGACATATAATTTTTATTTTTCACCGTCCCAACAGACGCCAATCTTGAGATAGCCAACCGATAAAAATCTCCCCAATTTTGGGATAGTCTTATTCACGGTATTTTTTTGTTGAATTTGTCAAAAAATTATTGTCAGCATAATTGGTCACGTCAAACTTTCTCCAATAATGCTCCAAGGATTTAAGTTTCAAACGGTTCTTTCTTTTTTGTTTTTTTCGGGGAATTCCCAAACAATCTTCAAATGGGGGGTCAAATGTTTGTTTGCTCCCCATTTTTAAAAAAAAAATTGTCTTCACTCCCCAAATGAGAGACAAAATATTTCTTTACTCCTCATTTTTTGTAAACGCGGTATAAAAACTTAAGAATCACGTAACTAAATCTCCAAATGATGTATATACATGATATTACGTGATCCTTGAGTTTTTATACCACGTTTACGAAAAATGAAAAGTAAACAAACATTTTGCCTCTCATTTGAGGAGCAAACGAATTTTTTTTTTAAAATGAGAAGTAAACAAACATTTTTTCAACTTATGGCTACTACTGCAAGAAAAAAATTCTATCTACCAGGAAAAAACAATACATAATATCATTCAAAAGCATCAATCCCAACAATTCATTGCCCTTAACTTCCTCTTCATCTAATGAATCTTCCTCGACTGTTTCTTGTCTTGATATTTGATTTAATAAAGTTAAACTTTCTCTTGTCTAGCTTTCCATCTCTCGAGTATATCCTGAAGCATGGCGGCGGCTACGGGTTGCCGTAAAAAAAAGGCGTTGTAGCAGCATTTAACGCCGGCTATTTTGCCGACGGCGAGGGCTTGGTCGCTGAGCTCCCATGGCCGGCTGCCACTGCTGCACCGCTGCTAGCTGTTTTGGTTCCCGTAGCATAGGCCAAATAATAGAAATTGGATGAGGCTGAATTTCTTTATTAGCAATCTTCAGTTGGATCATATTTGTGGTTTGTGGGCTTGCAAAAGAATTTATTTGGGTTGAGTTCGAATAAATTTAAAAAGAAATCAGCTTATCTTTATTGGGCTGGACTGTTTGACTATGCTTCTCTCATCTTCCTGTAACCAATAATTTCTTTTCACCTTTATTTGATAACAGCTGGGCTTGGATCCAAAATTGCGGGCTTTCGTTAGTGGAAATTTCTTGGATTAGAGCAGAAAATATTTTAAGCCCAAATCTGTCTTCAATGTGTGGTTTTTGTAAAATTTTAGGTCTCTGCAAATGCAGGCTTCATTACTGGACTGCTTGGAAATTTTGGCCTTAATTTTGGGATCCAAACAGGGACCACTTTTCCCCTCATCCATGCAGCCTCTCACTTTTTGGCATTCATTAGGCGGCCCAAAATGCATGTAACCCTTCGCGGCCACTAGGGGTGGGCCATATTTAAAGTTGATTTATTTTTTCTTTTAGTTAATTATCTTAACTTATCAATTATCATTATAATTCTATCTTCATTCTACATAGGAAGGAGTTTCCTTGGTTGATAGGACTTTCCAAAGAAACCAAGGCTTTTTTGGCTAACGGTGAGATTTTTCTATCTAACGTCGGTTAGCATAGAATATTATTCCCTATTTTGCGTGTGAAGATTTTTATGGCACGTGTCAAAGATTCAATGAACGAATTTGGCAAAACAGGAGATTTAACAGGATATAGAAAAAGGGGATCCTGTGCCGTTTAAGGGGCGGAAAGTATGGTAAAGAGTATTAGAGAGCGTTTGTAAGAAATTCTGCTTTTGTAATAAAAGTAGAAGCTGACGTTGATAAAGAAGTTGTCACCGTCTGAAAAATAAGTTAGAAGCTAAATAAAAAGTCATTTAGAGTTTGTGTTCAACATAACCACACGTCTATTAAAAAGTTAAAACATTTATTCTTCTGTGTAGCATCAACCTTGGGGTAAGGGACTTATCAATCTAGGGGTGCAAACAATCCGAGCCAGCTCACGAGTTTCACGAGTCGAGCTCGAGCTGGCTCGGCTTGAGATTGAATCGTGACGATCTCGAGTCGAGCTCCAACGAGC
>JBBMKE010420247.1:0-10979 GCA_037834125.1 Lippia alba | reverse complement strand
AGTTGATTTAGGGTGCTAAAATTGAGTATTAATAAGTAAACCCCCACAAAAAGCAACTTAATGAATAACAACATTTCCCTCCAAATTGCACTTAACGGGAAAAATGTATTTTTCGGTCATTATTTGTCCGATGAAATCAAAATTGCAACTTTTTTAAATTAATGGGACTAAAAGTGTCTAATTTCAAAAAAAATGGAACTGAAATTGCAAAATGTCTAATCTTGTGGGAACAAAAATGTAATTTGAAGGATATGAATTCTAAAATTTCTTGAAATCTAACAGTCTGTCCAAGACCAATCGGAATTCTAAAACCCCATTCGACTGATCGCCGTGAAAATTCTCAGACCTCCACAGCTCCGCCACTCCGCTCTCGCTGGAACAGAGGACTTAACCCAAACTTGGACTTCTCTTCTGGCCTTCAAGTAAGGCCACTGATCCAAATCGCTTTTGGTATGCCTCATCTTCTGTATTGATTGGTTATCTAATCGTAAATTTATGCATAGCTGTTTTCTTAATTCGTCTAAAATTCTTGAAGATGAAGATGAGGAACGAGACGAGTCTATGAATTCAAGACGTTGAATGGTTTTGTCATCTTGAAACATTTATCGTTTATGGGACAATTTGAGAACCAAAAGCATGTCCTAATATATGTGCTGTAAATTAAACATTGAAGATCTCAGTCATGTTTCCGACTTTATGTAATTTATGTACAAGAGACGCATCTAACACATGTATAAGTATATTTATTTTCATGGATAAAAATTCTATATTCATAGAAAAAGGGAAAATTTACAAAAATGGTATACCAACTAGTTTCATTTTGCAATTTTAGTACACAATCTTTTTCGATTATAAAAATACCCCACATCTCCAAAATCTTGCAAAATTATGCAAATTTTCGTCGGAGTTGGGAAAACAGGCCGGAAAGCCGCTCCGGTTTTTCCAAACTACTTATGACCTGGCTTCTAGGCATACGTGTCTCCAATGTTAGCGCCACGTAAAAGGAATCACGCCAACTTGCCTATGACCTGGCGTCCACCTCATTTAAAACTTAAAAACAAAAAATTAAAACGTATGCACAGCATTCCATACAATTATCTAGAGAGGCGGTTCAATTTCTCTTCAAAAATCATTGAACACACAATCTGCAAACACGAACCCTGAAGAACAACAAACCCGAAAAGCTTAAACCCTAAAATTTACTGACATCTCTTCACTGCACTCTCTTCGCCGGTATGAATTTGTGTGGAGAAGAAGCCTACCATGGTGGAAATTCACCGGCATGCCAGGCGCAAGGAGCCCATCCCTCGATATGGTAAGTTTCGCTTTTCCCCAGTTTGGGTTTTTGTTATTTTGTTGTTTGTTGATGTTTGTGCTGCACTTATTTGTTTATGTGGGGCGAAAGTGTCGAACTTTTTGAATATTGTGTTGGATTTGTCTGCTTTCAATGGTCCCCATGTTCCCTTCTTGTTACCTTTATGTACTGTTGTGCATTTTGGAATCTGGTGGTTGATGGCAATAAAGAAATGGTTAAAGATAAGGAGTTGAATTTATTTCATTTGTTTTTGATTATTTACAGATCCGAAGTCTTCCTTTATGACATTGGCAATATATTATTATGGGAAACTAGAACCTGACTGTTACGTAGGTGGTAGGCGTCGTAAGGCTGACTACGTGGACATTTATAAGTTGAATTTTGACCAATTTGAAGAATATGTTAAAGATTTATATGTTGAAGGCTCCAAAAAATTTGTCTATACTCATATGATGAGTGGCGTTGTACTTATTGAAACTAACAAAGATCTTAGAAAATATGCCAGGCGTTGGTGGTATGGACTACCATTTGTTTATTGTTTATGAAGGGGAAACAATAGTGGAATCAGACCAATAAGAGAAAATTGAGGGGGTCAGTTGACTTATAGAAATGCCAAAGTAGCTAAGTTAAGAAAGTTAAGAAAGCTAAGAAGGATAAGCATGCAGAGGAACAACCTAATGAAAATGAAGAGTTCTTAGCTCCATTTGAGACCTTAAATGATGATGAGTTTTTTCTGAGAGCTGACCACACCAAAAAATGGGTAGATAAATACGAGCGTAGGTTTGGTGTAAATAATGATAATGTGGATAAGGAGAATGATGCTGACAATATGTGTTCTAAAGATGAATCTGACAGTAGTGATGAAGAGTTTAGAGTGGGATCTTGATTACAATTCTGCTGATGATGAGAATTTGTTAAATGATGTTTATAAGGAATTTGAGAGTGAGCTTCTTATAATGTGCATAAAATTGTGGTATATGGTAATGTTTTACAATGGCTTAACTTTAATGAAACTGGGGCTGAAGATGAGGTTAATGTGGATGAAGATTTTGAAGTACCTGATTCACCCAATTCAACCGATGATGATAATGAATTTGAAGATAACATATGTGATGATGCTGAGGTGGGAAAAGATGTGGTCAGTGAGGGTGTAGACGATGATGAGTTGGGGTATGAAGGTGAGAATGTGGTGGGGTGTGAGGAAGATGGGTTAAACATGAATAGAGTAAGTGATTCAGAAGGTGATAAAGGAGATTCTTTTCCTGAGTTCAATGAGAAGAACAGATTTGACCCTGAATTTGATCTAGGGCAGACTTGGAGAAGTAAAGATAGTTTCAAATTCTATGTAGACTCATATGCTATCAAGACTAGAAGAAGTTTACCATGTAGCAGATTTGACAATAGGAGAGTCTATGTAAGATGTGCTGAAAGGGGATGCCTTTCAAGATGAATACTATTAGAGTTAACAATACATCTCCAGACAATGAGGAGGCTTGGGTGCTTAGAGAATTGTGCTTAGAGCACACATGTGAGGAAGTTTGGGATGTCTCTAATATTAATGTGAACTGGTTGGCTGAAAAATACCTTTCCTTGTTCATGATAGATGCCAAGAGGGATGTACAGGGTTTTAAGAAAGATGTTGAGAAGGTATTAGATGTTGAAGTGTCCACCATGAAAGCATATAGAGCCAAAGTGTTAGCACTGGAGAAGTTACAAGGTGATTCTGAACTGCAATATACAAAGCTATGGGATTATGCAGAGGAATTGAGGAGTACTAACCCACGATCCACAATCAAACAGGGCAAGAAGGCAAAACAAACCAGGCGGGTTAAATTAAGAGTCCCTCCAAGCTTGGTTGATGAAGACATTGGACTGAGTCACCAGAGTGTCAGTGGTCCGATGACTTCTAAAAATATTGTCATGGAGGGTGAGTTCTTGAGCTTATCTTGATGTTGTTGGATGTTTGTAAAGTGTTGAAGATGTTATGTATTGACTGGGTACTTTTGATGACTAGAAACCTGTCCAAAGGCACTTTTGATGACTGTAACAGTAGAATATGTAACTTTTGGTACGCACGTTCGAAGTAGAATATGCATTTTTGCTGCATCTTTTGCTATGTAACTTTTGAAAATCCTTGGATATATATGGGTACCATGAATGCATTGTTAGTTACAGTTTATGAAATGCCAGAACATTTTATACCCTGTTTTTATGCTTCTGTAAAATCAATTAGTTTGGCAATTTACTTGGATATATTTTCATCCAGAATCGACAATAGATAAGATAAAAAGGGGATGACAATTGCAATGATGATAACCATAACTTCATTGGTACAAAAATTGAGCATAATAATCCATATTACAAAGGATTAGGATCACAGGTCCTCAATTAATAACAAAACAACAACATTGACCATTACATCTATTAATTACAAAACAACAACAATGGCAACTGCATTCACCTACGGGCTATGACTCCTACTAGGATACAAAGAACAGTAACAACTGCCATCAAACAACGTTCTTCTCTTTCCATTTTCTTCTTCGCCTCTGCAAGACACACTTCCATCTTCTGAACATCTTCCTCAAGTTTGTTCACTTTCTTCAACAATCCCTGTATGATAATCTTCGATCTCTCGCACATGAGTTGGTCAACCCAACGAAAAAACCTGCAAACCTACTTTCATACAATAGAAAAAGGAATCAATTTTGTACCATGAGTATAAATTCTTGAAAAGGAGGGACAATGTCCATGCAATCAACATTTACCTGAGATCGGCATCCCAAGAAACGATGTCCGGGGTGTTCTCCTTTCCAAGCAGTCCGCATTGCAGCTTCCTCCCCACAATAGCATGAAACTCATCCATGAGCTTGGTAACAGTCTTGGGTATTGGTGCTAGAAGATGCCATGAAATTCTAAAGAGGGGATAAAGCTACGGTTCTAAAGATGTGAAATCAATTTCTTCCCAACCGATGTGTAAATAAAATTAGAGGCAATATATCTTCTTTAATGTACTGAGGCGATGTGATTGGAATGAGAGGGAAATTTTCCCTCCAAAAAGCAATATATATGGAAATATATTTTTGATATTTTAATCCATGTAAAAATCCATGTGTTAAGTGATTTTTGATGTGTTCATACTGGTTTTGCAAAGTTCTAAACATATGTGCCACATAGGATGACATGTCAGCTTTCCGGCCGGTTTTCCCAACTCCGGCGAAAATTTGCATGATTTGCAATATTTTTGGAGCTGTGAGACATTTTTGTCACCGGAAAAATTTGTGTACCAAAAGTGCAAAATGAGTCTAGTTGGTATACCATTTTTGAAAATTTCCCCTTCAACCACAATCAAACAAGATCCCAACTTTACAAACCCAACTGCGTGCGAACTCTTATGGCTTCAAATCATAACCCAACAAAACAAGAACGAAAGGGATCCTACTTCCGTCGGTCTTCCTCGTTATTGTCCTCATTAATGGTGTGCACAGGCGGCAGCGGTGGTGGTGTGCGCAGGAGGCGGTGGTGTGGGGACAATGGTGTGCGCCTACCTTTTGTGGGGCTGAATGCTGATGGGGGCATATCAATTGATGTGGTTGGAATGGTGGTGTCCATTAGGCAGTAGATGGTGTACTACCACTGTTGTAGGATGGTGTGGGGAGATGGTGGTGGCCGGAGGCTGGGTGTGTGATGGTGGAGTAGAGGGAGGTTTTTTTCCTTTATTTGAAAGGAAATGGGAAAAAGGTAAACTAAATAAAGAAAAGAAATTCTAAAATAAAAAAGGAAAAATTAGTAATTGTTATAATATTTCTGAATATAAATATTTATAATTATGTTTATATTGTAATATGTTGAGGAATCCATACCATTGATTCCAATTTCCAACTACATAAATTCAATGGTCCAGATTTTAATAGGTGAACTTAATTAATATGGAAGGTTTAATGGTCCAGATTTAGAAGTCGTTTACTTCCTTATATTAGGATGAGTGAGTTATTTTATAACCCATAATAAATTGTTTACTTTAATTGGTGATGAACCTTATTTTAAGACCAAGCCGGAGAGATTTGTTAGGATAAGTATGAGACATTAGCTATGTGAAATTATCGTTGTTAATTAACTTATTTCTTGTCAGCTTTGCAAAAAGACATTATTGACCCAACTTATAAAAAGATAAATTTCAATTGAGAATTAGGAAAGGGAGATAATTGAGATTTTACAAGTAGTCTAATGAAAACAACCCAACATTGTAAATAAGTGCTATAAACCACAAACAATTAATGTAAATAAATCTTTTTTTGTCTTTTGAACAATTTACCCAATTTTAATATTTTGTTAACTAAAACTTATTGGATTACTCTCAACTAATAAGTTGTTAATAGATAAACTTAAATATGGAAGGTTTAATGGTCCAGATTTTACTAGGTAAACTTAAATATGAAAGGTATAATAGTCTTCTTAGTATTCAGTTATGAAAGAAAATAACAATCTTACTTGCATGTAGACTTGTAGAGCTTGTGAAACAACAAACACATTTTCAAAGTTTTTCATGCAAATTAATTCAACTTATATGATTTGATTAGTATGATGGAATGAAGTGGGAATGAAATAAGCATTCCCACATCCGTTCTCAAACATTTGATTGGTATAAAAAGTGATTTGAAATGCTTATTACTGAGATAATGTCTATTACTACAAATATGATCAGTTTATCCATTTCTTAGGTACCCTATAGTATTAGTCATTTTCAATCGTCAAACTTTATTTATTTTTTCTATAATATCCACATATTTGTTAAATGTATATTATATTATTATTTTTAGTATTAAGAATATATAATCACGTTAAAATTTTTATTAAATTTATATAAAAATAAAATTTGTATAAATGTAAAGATATATAATATGATATATTTAAAAGTACATGTTAAATATATTATTTTATTTACTTATAAATTTACAAATATGCATAATGGATTAAAATTTTCTATAAAAATTAAATTTGACTCTTATATTAAATTTATTTTTGAAAATTACACATTGTATTAAATATAACAAAATATCTTCATATAAACATCTCTCCCCTCTCACACACGTGTGAGCGCGCTAGCCATACTCACACACACACATATATATAATAATAATAATAATAATAATAATAATAATAATAATAATAATAATAAAGTGTATGACTAAATTATTCTATTTAATATAATTTTATTAAATATAAAAAAATAATAATAAAATTATATTATATAGAATAATTTAGTCATACACTTTATTATTATTATTTTTTTTATTTTTTTATTTGTGAATAATACGAATGAAATGAATCTAAAATTTTTATTCCATTCCTAATTTTATTATTGAACGTGTCTGTCATAGGAATGCTAATAAAGTCATTCCATTTCAAAGTTCATTCGTTTTTTTTCCTCATTATTTCATTCATGCATACCAATCATGCCGATAGGGTTTTCGTAGTTGTATTTCATTTCTTAGTGCTAGCTTGTTCATTAAGTATTTCACAGGGCCTATACAAGTAAAAACTCCCATTTGATACATTACCTTCACATCCAGTCTCTAATGAACCGACACTTCTAAAAAATATTATTTTAGCGTGTCGTGTCGAACACTCGTATTCGGTACTCCTCACGCAGGAAATTCAAGAAAGAAAAGTATGTGTTGTATTCGTTCTTTATCGTGTCTGTGTCCATGTCCATGCATCATAGCATCCTGCAACTTACTGTGCAACTCTACTTTCACCATCTTCGGCCGTTTGCTTCCTTCAATATCAAGACTAAGCTCCCTGGATCCCGTGGCCAGCTGCATTGAAACGGCCAAGGATGGAGCTTCACCATTTTCATACCACATCACTTGCATACTAGAATTTGACATCATGACTGGTGTTACATGGCAGTACAGCATTTGATTCAAAGATATAATCCCAAATGTTTCAAACCTTCATTTGATAATGAAATCCAACTTAAAACTCGGTGAATCGATTCTCCCATTTTTCAGGAACGATCAATTACATATTTAAGTCAATTCAGCGAAATGATAAAAGTTACATTTGCTTCAACCAAAATCAAACAAGATCGCAACTTACAAGCCCATTGGCTTGACGGCCTTCCTCCGTACTTATTCCAATATTATTGGGATGTTGTGAGTCGTAATGTCAATGATTGTTTCTTAAATTTTTTGAATTTCAGGAATTTTGATAAGAAATTGAACTATAATCATGTTGTTCTAATTCCCAAATGCAAATTCCCTGAACTTATTACTCAATTCCGCCCCATCAGTTTGTGATGTGGTTTATAAAATCTCTCCAAACTGATTGCTTTGCGGTCGAAACATTTGATGGATACTTTAATCTCCCCAAGTCAATCTGTCTTCATTATCGCCTCATTTGTGATAATGTGTTAGTTGCTTTTGTCATTAATCATTTTATTAAGCCTAAGGGCTCTGGAAAGGACGGTTACTTCAACCTGAAACTCGATATGAGTAAAGCGTTTGAATGCGCCGAGTGGAGGCTCCTCGAACGGATAATAGTCAGGTTTAGTTTTCCTTATTTAATTATTAATCGTATTATGACCTGCATTTTCTCGGTTTTGTTTTCTTTTATCTTGGATGGTGAAGAATTTGGTTCTTTGGTGCCGGAGAGGGGTATAAGTCAAGGAAATCTCCTCTCCCCTTATTTGTTTCTCCTTTGTGCAGAATCTTATCTTGTCTTATACAAGACTTGGAAAGCAAAGGTATTCTCTTGGGGATTAAGATTTGCCATAATGCCCCCGAGATCTCACATCTCTTATTTGCGGACGATACTATAATATGTGGAAAGACAAATAAGGAGGTGTTGTTAGGGATCAGAAGGATGTTAGAGATATATGGCAGGATTTCGGGCCAGGAAATGAATTTTCAAAAGTCTTCCATGGTGTTTAGTAAGAATATTCCTATGGAGTTGCAAGAAGAGCTTACACAAGTGCTTGGTGTTAGGAGAGTGGATAAGCTTAGACCTTTATCTTGGGTTACCGTGGGTGGTGGGGAAATCCAGGAAGGAGATTTTCTCGGGCATCATTAACAAAATAAAGGCCCACGTCAGGGGTTACTCAGAGAAGTTTTTGTCTAAAGTAGGAAAAGAAGTATTGATTAAATTTGTTCTCCAGGCGATACCCTTGTATGCGATGAATTATTTCCTAATGCCTGATAAAATTGTTAAAGAGACTGATTCAATCATTGCCATGTTTTGGTAGAGTAATGGAGCAAAACGGAAAATTCATTGGGTGGCGTGGGATAAGTTAAGCTGTAGCAAGCATAAAGGCGGGAAGGGTTTTAGATCGTTCAAGGCGTTTAATTTGGCAATGCTTATGAAATAATTATGTCATTTGATTAGACAACCGAATAGTCTCATTGGTTGTATTCTTAAGCTAAGCACCACCCGAATTTTGAGGTTTGGGATGCACCGTTGGGAAGATTTCCTTTGACACTTGGAGGAGTCTCCACGAGGCTCGTTATCTTTTTGCTTCTGGTACTCGATGGCATGTCGGGACTGTTACACGAATTCACATTTGGAGAGATAGGTGGCTACCAGCGGGTTATGAGTTTAGATTGAGGTTCAACCCAAATGCATCACTTAGTCTGGAATGGGTGAGTGATTTAATGTTGCTGGGGGTGCTGAAATGGAATGAACAACTCATCAAAAATATTTTTCACGATGGGATGCTCGATGTATTCGTAGTATTCCACTGGGACATAACCGTAGAGATGATTCGCTGCTGTTGCACTTTAATAAGCATGGGAAATTTACGGTGAGGAGTGCTTATTGTCTTGCCAAGGACCTCGCCAACCGATACTGTGCTTCATCAGCTTCTTCGAGTCACACGTCATTTGGAGGAAAATTTGAAATCTGAATGTTCAACCAAAGGTTCGTAACTTCCTTTGGTGCTGCTGCAGAGGTATCATTCCAAAGGGGGAGAATCTGGTTAGAAGGCATTGCGGTAATGAGCAAGGATGCAGTCTCTGCGGGCATCCCGTTGAGGACACAACCCATGCGCTGCATCTTTGTACTTTTGCGAGACAGGTATGGGCTCTCTCTTTTATTCCTTGGCGCTTGATCCACAGAATGTACGAAAATATGATAGATGGCCTCCTAGAAGCTTTCCAACCATTTAAATGAAAGTGACTATATTAAGCTTTCAAATACTTTGGGCTTTGTGGGGTCACAGAAATAAATGGAAAGCTGGGAATTAGATTACAACCGCACCAAGTTTTGGAATTTGCTGACACTTGCGACAGGATCATTGGTAACATTGATGATGCAGCTGCTGATCTTAACAGACAAGCCGATATGGTGAAGTGGTCCAAAGTCAAACTGAACCGGGAATGGATTAAAGTTAACTTCGTAAGGCTGTTTTGAAAGATGTGAATGAAATTGGAATCGGGGTGCTCGCAAGAAATGAGGAAGACGAATGTGTTGGTTGGGAAACTGATCGCAAGAGACATACCTCGGATCCGGAGACAACTGAAGCTCTAGCAGCCCTCTCGGACATCACTTTTGCTAGGGGTTTCGAGTGGAGGAAAGTAGTTATCGAGGGCGATTATCTGAATGTTATCAACAGGTTGCGGAGTGACGAAGAAGATTGTTCTGACATTGGGAACCTTACTGAAGATGCGAACATGATGTGTTCTTCGTTTGATGGTATTTGTTTCTCCTTTATTCGTCGTGGTGCCAATTTAGTGTCTCGGCCTGCTTTCAGACTTTCCAAAGTCAGTTGTGCTTCGACATGAATTTGGTCAATATGACTTAAAAATCAAGTTTATCAGCAAAAGCGCCCATGGCCTAATGGATAAGGCGCTTGACTTCTAATCAAGCGATTGTGGGTTCGAGTCCCACTGGGCGTGATTTCTTTTTTCCATTTTGGGCCTATCTATTTTTGGGTATATGCTTTTTGGGCCAATCTCTTGGGCTACAAAACTATTGTGGTGGCAAGGCCCACGGCTCACAGTTCAATAATTGCTTCAATAAACATTTTCTTTATTATCACCGTCAAAATTATATTAATAACCAAAGCAAAAGTTACAAATTAATGAAATTTAAAATTTGTTTGTTCGATTCCTATTTTGAATAACTAGTAACCTATAACACTCGCTCCGTTTCACTCCTACGTGCATAAATAAATCTGATATAATTTGTTACATATATCTAGCGAAGTATAACAAATCCAAAAAAAAAAATTCTTTTAACAAAAACTAAGAAAAAATTCTTATATATTTACATACAACTATGATGTATGGATATATACATAGTGATATAAACACGACATAAATACGATAATACAAACTTTTTTTGACATTTTTTCCTTGAGAAGTGTTTGACCCGACCCGACACAGCAAAACTATAATTTTAGAAGTAAGTATTCACGCACCAGAGACACATGGACAAATATTATTAATTTTTTTGAAATTAACAACCTGATTTTTTCTTTTATTGCACAATTGACAATTTTCAAGAAACTCATGATGACGTGTTCAATTTAACGTGAAATAAGTTGATCTTTAGGTGATTAAAATCATCATACTCATGCAGCTTTGAGTATGTGGAGGACCAAAAAAGAATTTTGCAGCTTTATATTAGACTGGCCTTAGCCCTAAAAGGGCTTTGCTATTTAATG
>JBBMKE010420241.1:0-10979 GCA_037834125.1 Lippia alba | reverse complement strand
AAAGAATATGAATTCTATTATTTCATAGTTTTTATAATTTCCTAGGTATATTTATAAATTATAAATTATATATAACTAGCAAAATCTGCACACTCATGTGCATGTGCATGTGCATATAAAAAAATAAAGATGGTAAACCGATAAAAATTAAGATTTAATATTTTATTTGTTGGAAATTAATTAGTTTTGTAGTTGGTATTTCCTAAAAAAAATAAAGTGAATAGTCGAAGAAAAGAGTTTGAGAACGGTTTATATTATACGTGGGTGGGTTTCTTTTCTAAAATTTGAAAAAAAAAATAAAAAAACGGAGAGTCCAAGAGACCAAACTTAGCCATCTCACTTAATATAATACTAGTAACCATGCACACTCAATGCATATGCACGAAAAAAATTTATTAAAATCTATTAAAATTAAGTTTTTTAATTAATAACAATTTATAATTATTAATGAATGTGATGCTTAATATAATAATATACATAAACCTAAATTAAATATAAAAAAATCAGAATTCTATTAGTTAAAATAATAATAAAAAATTGAAAGTATTAAAAAGAAGGATAAAAGAATATAAAAAAGATTAATATGATGCAAGAGAAAATCTGATTTAAGAAATAATATTAATTCGTAAATAAATTAAAAGAAAAGAAAGAGAAAAAATTAAGGTTAAAAGATAATATATAAATAAATTAAAAGAAAAGAAAAAACCTTAAAAGTTAGGAAGAAAAAAGACACCAAAACGATTTCTATTTACCCTAACGGTTAATATAATAGTATAGATAATACTAATAATCCCGGCACACTCGATGCGTATGCAAATGATAAAATGTACTTATTTAAATATACATTAAATTAAAAATTTTATATTAATATTTGTTTTATAATTAATTTTAATATAAAAAAAAATAAAAATTTAAAAAAAGGGACAAGAATAAAAATATAGAATATAAAAAACTAAAAGTAAGTTGAAAAAAAAAGTAATTAAGAGATAAATACCAATAATACACGTGGAGAGAGGAATGCAAAAATTAAAAAAGAAAATAATTTTAGAATTCAAGAGAAAAAACGGTTATTTTAAGGTGCTCTGACTTAATATAATAATATAGGAGGAACGATATCTTAAGCTAAGATGACAGCAGCATATTCGTCTTCCACAGGGGAAGGCCGAAGATTTGCGGGATCAAACTCCTTATGAACTTGAGTTTCTTCTTCGTTGTCCATTTTTTTTATAGTCCAGCCTTGTTCCATCTCAAATTGCTCCCTTTTGGAACGGAGTACTCTCACTGCATACGCCGCTCCACTCGTAAGGGGCCTCTCAAATCCCGTTCTTTCTGTATACCTTGAAAAAGTTCTTTGCAACTTGTACAAGCCAAAATCAGTTTCCGAGGCCAAGTTCTTCGTCCAAACAGCATACTACTTCACTCAACATTGCTAAAATATATAAATTATGTTTGGTTGTAGGATTTTAGGGAGGAAAGGAAAAGTATGTTTTTGTGTTTGGTTGTTCTAAAGAAAATAGGAAGGAAAGAAAGGAAACTTGTTCATATTCACAACTTATTTCCTCATTTTCATCCCACTTCATCACTCAATTCACTTCATTCAATCAAATCCTTATCATACTTTTTCTCAATTTGGGGAGGACCAAAAAAAAAAAAAGAAGCTAAAAGCAGCTCAAACCCAACTTTTTATTAAAAAGTAATATTAATATGTTCCATATTGATTAAATATTAAATTATATCCACTTTTGTAAATATTTAACAATTCTCACCTTATTATCTAATTTTTAAGGTAAGTTAATTCGAGTATATACCTTAATAATCTTCAGATATTGAATGTGGATTTAGATTATAAATATAATACGGAAACCGACCTATCAACAAATATATTTCGATCCATTGTCAATGTAGTCTTATATTGTGCTATATCGTTGTTGCGTGAAGAGATGAGTGTCTTGATAAATTAATATAGCGAGAAGATTAATGTTTTTATCGTTGTCGTGTGAGTAGGGTTATCGATGGGTGGGGTTCAGACATGTTAATAAGCAAAATTGATAATTGAATTCGAATCCAAATTATATAGGATTCAAATTCATCAATGAATTCAGTTAATAACGGGTCAGATCAAATTCGATAAAAGATCCGATCCATTCAATCTTAAAATTGGTTATTTTTTTAAAATAATAAATATGATAATATAAATATATAAGTTTTATTTAAAAAGATATTTAATGAATTATGTTATTTTACCTTATATATTTTTGAAAAATATGCCAATTTAAAATTTATCAAAACATGACCAATATTTTATTTAAAAAATAGTGGAAGATATCTTATTAAATACCATGATATATATATGTTGAAATTTTAATTCTAACGGCTACTCTTAGGATTCTTTATTTATATAATAATTAATTTAATAAATATAATAAAAATTTAGATTTGAATTTTTAACTGATCAAATTAAACAATTTTTTATTCAATCTATTTATTTTGCAAAATTACTTTTTTTATTGAATATAATCTATCGAATTTTTTTATCCATTAAATATGATAAAATTTTGATGGAATACAAATTATCCGATCCATTGACAATCTTTGTGTGTGAGAGAAATAAATATTCATTCTTTAATACCGATTGATTGCCGCCTATACCAGACAAATAGTCAAATTTCAAACTCCACGTACTCTTCAAGTGAATTAATTAAAATCAAAGGTCAAATAAATGCTCCACTTCCTTTTTCTTTGGAAAAAACTTAATTATTTAAACAATTTATAGGTGAATAAGAAAAGAAAAATGATATTAATTTTAATTATTAAATTATTAGTAAAAGGGATATTCTTATATAAGTTTAAATTAAAATTGTTATAATTATATAAATTAAGGAAAATGATTGATATTTAAAATATGTCCAACTAGTATATATCAATACCGGACATCCAACAACAAATTTTATTATAAACAAAAAAGTTTAAGAAAAAATACAAAATTTTATTCAATCAAAATTAATAAAGGGAAAATCGGAAACTATGATTAGGCTCCACGTGTCCACATTGAGTCAGTTTCAACCCAGTGGATGGAGCCAAGTCACCCCCACATTCGACCTAGCCTTGAAAGCACGAACACAACTTAAATTGTGTCCGACACGGACACGTCTCGGACATGGTTCCAACAGGTGTCGGACACAACTAAAATATGTCTGAAATAAATAAAAAAATTTAAAAATAGGACACGGTGTTGGACGCGGCGGGACAAATTTTGTAATTATATAAAGTTTTTTATGCATTTTTTAATATTTTTAGAATTTTTTGGGGAGAAAATTAAAATAACAAAACTTATTCTAGGTTTTAATTATACATACTTTTTTAAATATTTTATTTTATATAGGTTATACTCATAAAATAACTTTATTTTTATATAAAAAAATTTCATTTATATATAAAATATATTTTTTATATAAAATATAACCATGTCGTGTCCTAAAATTTTAAAAAATTCGTATCGCCGTGTCCTTTTCCGTATTCATGCAACATAGGACCCAGCTATTGGCTCCCTCAAGCCAACACTTGGCTTCCTGTTGGAGGAAGCCTTCTCAGCTATAGTTGCCACACGGATGAGCACCCCGACCTAGAGAGGTTCTCGATCACAGGATTCTCAAGCTAGGCTTTTCATCGACTGACCGCACTATAATGCATGCACATTTAATGCGAGTACCACCACCAACTAATTGCATTAATTGCGGCCGCAAACAGTACGAATGGTGTCTGATATCTCTGCAGGAGTAGGCGAATAGTGCTTTATCGGAAAAACACTGTTCCGATTGTCAGCAATCTCTCTCCAAGCAAACAAGATCCAGACCTTTTTGAGGGTGTACTCGAACGCACAAGGCCTTCCTCCGCTACATAAATCCTCCTCCATCACTTATAACTGTAAGCTTTTCTCAGCACACTAATCTCCTACTTTCTTTGCATTCTCGACCCAAACCATCGTCTGACTTGAATGTCAGAGTGCCAAAACGGGTCCAACCTCCATATTCAAAAACATGTTTGAATTGAGATACTGATGCAAGTTCTTCCCTTTTGAATAAGATAGATTCATATCTGAAAGAGGTTGACAATAAGTTCGTTCAAAATTGATTTTTTTGTCCCTCTTAGAGGTGTTCCGGAAATGACTGCGATCGAGTAAATAGTTTTACGAACGAATGGATCGTATCGACTTGGAAAATAAAAAGATTTGGACAAGTCATGCGTTCTATTTTGGCATTTGAGCTCATGTTTACTCTTTCTTTTCAGCTTAGGGAGACCCAGAGTTTGCCTCACGTAGTGGGTGATTGAGAGTTTAAGTCCGTCGTTTCGTACATAGCTAGATTTAGACATCATAAAAAATTAAACATTTATAAGGAAAGATCATTGTGCTAAATAGAACCTATTCTTTTGAAAAAAAAAACGAAAATATTATTCATTAATTACCCGAATAAATTTCATTAATCTTTGTATAAAGTTGACTAAAAAACCCATGTTTTCCTTTTTCCCGTAAATTTGCACTAGTAACTAGATGGAGTCAGCTAAGGGAGAATTCTAGCCCGGACCCGGCTTCGCCGAATCCAACTAATTAAAAAGGCAAGTATATTACACTTGCTATTTGATTGGTCACTCTTCCCAAATTTTCCACCAACCACATGGCAAGTGCAAAACACTCGCCCCCTCGTTACACCGGTTTGGCCGAGCCAGTTCGGGCTAGAATTATCCATTCATAAGACGGATTATTATTAACTACCATAAATACCTAACTATGGTAATTATTAATCGCTAAATAGACTTTTTTATCAATTAAAATTTTAAAAATGAGCCAACTAAACTATTTCAATATTAAGTATTTTCTTAAAGTCGCCAACGATGGCTGACCTAAATCGATAAGATTTTTTTTTCATTATAATAATTCTGGTTTCGGATTCTTCTGACCATTTTAAAAATACATATTGTTGATCTTTCCGAAACTTTTTATGTTGTGCCACATGACATGAGTATTAATTTATAATTATATTTTGAAGAAATTTATGTTTCCACATTTCATTTGATAAAAAAGAAAATGCTAAAATTAGCTCTAATTTATTATGAAAAAAAGGAGCGAAAATTTTAGATTAATAAAAAGAAATTTTAAATAAATCAAAATTCTTTGAGTTGGAAGAAGAAAAAAAAAAGGAAAAGAAGAAGGAAGATGCTGATGTAATAAGTAAAAAGTGTGTTTGCCAAAAAGATGAGAACAAAATAATAATTATGAGTCTATTTAAGAATCCTAGCGAATAGTGGTCTAACTACAAAGTAGTTAAAAAGGTTTTTTCGTCCGCATAATAATTTTTGGTTCGATTCCTTCCACATCTTTAAAAAAATGTGTGATAAAAAAGAAAAGTAGTCTATATATAAAAATTCGAGGTTTAGCACAAGACTTTTTATCTAACAAAATAAATGGTGGAAACAAGCTGCTGATCGACTAGCTAGCCGGTCGTTTTTCACCCCGTGTGAATCCATTAGCATTGCGTTTACTTTGATAGTTGGTTATTAATCGGAAATGAGATAGAAAAAGTAAAGTAAAAAAAAAGAAAAAAGAAAAAAAGAGTAGAATTGTTCAATCATACCTTTGTACAACACAATTTACACCATTAGTTAATTGCCTACATTTTAGGTCGTCTTACATGGTTATATAACAATTCATTTATTAATGTTCTCGAAGGCAAAGTCCTAGGTCCAAACTCTACTTTGGTGTGCTTGTATTATAGTGTGTGTATATATATATATATATAAAACTCATTTATTAATGTTGCTATTTATCTTTTTGTCCCACCTCTATATTTGAACTAGTTCTAAACCCGTGCCCAAACACGGGATACATTCAATTAAAAAATTAAATTATTTTAAAAAACACACACAAATCATGTTTAAAAAATTAAATAAAAAATTCAAAAATCACATGAATTAAACATTCATACGTATTCTTCTCAAAAGGTATTGAATTATAAATATGAAAAATTATATAAATAAAAAATTAAAATCCTTTATATATATATATATATGTGTGTGTGTGATTAAATAAATTTATTTTAAACAAATAATAAAATACAAAAAATATTAAAAGTATCGTCAAATATTAAATATGAAAAACATAATAAATAAGAGGCAAATACAATAATCAAGATAAAGTACAAACAAACACATAGATAAAAAAATTTAATGGATAGAAAAATGATTACATAACTTAGTTAATAGAATGGATAGGAGAACTTAACCATTGAGAAAAAGGGTAGAAAAACGCATTTAATGAAAAAGATAATAAAAAAGAGGCAAATATAATGATGAAGATAAAGTACAAACAAACACATACATAAAAAAAATTAAGGGATAGAAAAATAGAATACATAATTTAGTTAATGGAAAGGAGAACTTACCCAATGATAAGAAGCAGAGAGATGATTCATAATGTAGTGCATAATGCCTAGAAAAATAGAATGTAATAGATGAAGAATAATTTCGGATGAGTAGAAAAAATAGAACGTAATAGATGAAGAATAATTTCGGATGAATAGAAAAATGGAATGTAAAATTTTTGGAAGAAGTATTTAAAATGTGAGTTCTACCACACTTCATAAGTATTTTTCTTTTTTTTTAAGATTACCAAATGGATAAGGATTCTAAATATCAAAAGATTTTTAAAGATTCTTAAAATTTTAGATAATCATTAAATATTTTAAAACACTATTTATTTACACAACATAATAGAGAAACAGCGATTCCAATGTATATATTGTTAAAAAAAATAATAAAGAAATTGATTTGTGGGGCTAACTAATTTTGAGATTTATGCTATAACAAAATTTGAGATTTATGTAATATAGTTATGCTTGAAATTCAAATTATTCCAACTAATAGAATTGAGAAAGAAACGTACAGAATGTGGTTTAAATATTTGAATATTGTCTTCAAAAAAAATATTTGAATATTTTTATCCAACCTATTAATTTAAATCTCATTAGATTGGATTAGGTTTAATATTGATAATTTGATTTTAAATTCAAAAATTTATTACTAACAGTTTTGTATGAAATAAGATTTTGAGAATTTTATGGTAGTTTTAATTTAAAGATTTGTAAAATTTAATAAGATTTGTGTCTAATCAATTTTACGATTTCTTGCATAATAAAAAAGAAAAATTCATTGGGCTATCCACATCAGCATACACGTGGATAGCCTCAAGGGCTGTGAATTATATATATATATATAGATAGATTTGGCCGAGAAAATTTGGGCGGAGAAGCCTAATTACTGGAATCGAAAGTGGTTAAATCGTATGATCCCTTTTTAAGAGGGCTTTTTGGGTTTTGAACCCCCGTCGTTGTAGGTAAAGTTCGTGTCGACGAGACCACAGCCACGTTGGGCTAATCCTCAGTCGGTATCTAGATATACATGTTTAATTAAGGAGTTTTTATACTTTGCCCCGGGAGAGCCGTAACTCCATTTACATGATTTCTTGAAAAGGGATAATTATTGTTTTCAATTTTCATTCTTAGTTTTGTAACTCATTTTCGAAATGTTCACCAAACTCCGCAAGATGTGACGAGGAGTTCAAACGATTACTATTATGTGTTAATGAGATAAGGTACTTTGAAATTATTTGACAATTTCTTTTCTGTTTATTTTGATTTGCAAGCCTTTGTGACCATATATAACCAAAAAGCCTCTATATATGGACCAAAATTATGAGCTTACATTTGAAGGGTCCTAAATACAAGGAGAGTTAATTGGCAGCAACTTTATGGTTGTGATGTCTACGTCTACATGCAATTATACGTCACTTTTTGGCCGTTTGAAAATCGCGAGATACTACCAACATTTGATTTCCTATACAACTAGGTTAATTCTAATACATTGTAGTTGGGCTGAATCCATATAATATGAAAACAAAAAAGTATTTCATATTTGTCGTGTGATTTGTATAAGGCAGTTGATGAATATTTTTTTTTAAAATTATTAATGTAATAAGAAACTTAATACATTTGTTCATATAATTATTTGAGTTTGATTAAATCGAACCTGAACTAAAATTTTTCGGAATTTTCTCATTTATGGTTAGTTATTTTAGATTTAATGGGTTTAGGTTTGATAATCACGTCGCACCAGAAGTGCTCTCATCATATAGCCAGGCCGGGCAAGATTGAATTAATAAGTACAACACGTTAGGTTAATTATATAAATTTGATAGATTAATTACTATATATATCAGGCCTTTGATCTTCCCTTGTATATTAATTCTTAATCTTGCTGAGGCCATTTTTGACGAAGCCCTCAATTAAAATTATGCCAGTTGTTGGCACTATATATCAACTAAAAACAAACCAAGAGGAGCAATATTTAAAACAAAAGCTAAACAACACTAAGATACAGAATAATCAATTATTGACCAATTGTATGTATAAGCTCCAACAAGAGTACAGGACAAGGACGTACAAAGATGAACTTTGTGTTGATTTTAGATGTTATAATGCACAAATACTATTAAAAATTTTATTTTTTTTTTGTAATGTGTCATGTTGTATAATTCGAGACTCATGTTGACATTATATTCAATATTCTTTATGTAGGAAATTTAACAAAAACAAATCCACATTAGTGTATTCATATCGTGTCGTGTCGTGCCGTATCTATATTACCGTAATCATACTCATGCATTATAGTTATATGCTCTACGTCAAATTTAGAGTTACATAACCTTGTGAACGGAGCAATCGAATTTTAAAAACCAACACTATAAGAAGTTACCTACCATCATTATTTATAATACAACAATTTATTTTACATGAAAAGTATTGCACAACAAATTATTTCCGTTTGTATAATCTAGAATGCTCAACTACTTGATATATATTTGTGTGGCTTGTCGTATACAATTTCGGTATAACAAGCAAACGCAAATAATATTGCTTACCAAATGCCCTTCAAAATTGTTTGATTTCAATTCCAGCCGAATCATTTAAATCTAAAATACACTCTACCATTTTTGAAAGATTCGAAAATGAAATCTCTAATTGTTGGTGTCAGGCCTAAAAGCCCATAAAAAAAGGCCCAGTACATGATTAGACGGAGTTCGTATAAAGATTCCTTAAGGTTTCTTGGCGAGCAGGATACACGGGGTATGGGCGAACAGAAAGAAAGAGTTACATTTGAACCAAACTCTAGAAGTTGTAACTAATAAGGCAAGGAATGTATCAGGAAAGATAAGGGAAAATCTAGGGTAAAGAGGGAAAATAAGTTCTATAAACAAGGAAGGAAGGAAAAGAAGAAAGGCATAACAAAAGAGAAAGATAAGAAAAATGAGGTTTTCCGGAAGGGTTCCATCACTAATTAAATTTTTTTTGAATAACATTAATTGAATTAACATAATACCAGATGCTAAAATTTTTTTTGAAAAACATTAATTGAATTAACATAATACCGAATGTTAAATTACATCACTTGATGCTATTTAATTCGTTAATAAATGATGAAATATGAAATGACGATGTCTTTGTTACAGTGGAAGCTACAAATGTTGGAAATTGGAACCAATGTATTTTTTACGCTGAATCGGATCCCATAAGAATGATGCCGTGAAAAGGAGATTGCATTGGATATGATTCTATTTTTGGCTACCTTTTTATCAATTCCATAAAACCCTATTCAAGTAAAATGTATTTCACTTAACAAGTTGAGTCAATTGCGATTTGAGAATTAATTGAATTAGTTTGAGTGTGACACCTATTTCTAACTTAAAATCTTGTAGGGGGACCAAAACGCCCAACTGAACTAGCTCCAAAAGAACAAGATCAGAAATATACATCGACGAACCAATGGAGGCCGAAACTCGTGGTATATTAGATCTTAGAGCTTCATTTGAATTTGGACTATCAAGCTTCTGCGTACAGTAAGATTTGTTACCAAAAGCTAATTTGATATGAAATTCTCCACAAATTCGTTCAACGAATTGTGGTTGCACTTTGTAGACTTTAATACAATAATTTCTCGGCTTTTTAGTTATTTTAGTATTAGTACTACTTTGGAAATGTTTGAATACCAATTTCAATTCAACATGTTTTAATTAAGCAGGATAAAAAGTATGTAAGCGCATTAACTTCTGACTTTATAAGTTTTTTGGTGAATAAATGAAAGTGTATGTTTACTTCAATTAAGAAATCATGTGTTTCAGCTAACCAAGGTTGGTCCAAGCGGTAAATGGATTTATTCCTAAGGGCGAGGTCCCGGATTTGAATTCCCCCTTGAGTGTGCGTGTGTAACAAAAAAAATCATGTGTTTCACAACTTCATTTTAATAATATAGAATCTATTATACTAATCATCTCAAGAAATTGTAAATAGCATTCTATTTGGGATGTTTTTTATAATTTCTACATATATTTTTCTTATCCCTGGTTTAAATTTATGCTGTAAGACACTTCTAAAATTATCATTTTATCATGTTGTGTCAAATATTTTTGTCTAACACTCATCATGTGAAAAATTTAAGAAAAAATAGTATCGTCATATTCGTATAGTGTCGTGTCTGTATCCGTGCATTGTACGTTCTTATGTGATTTTTTTTTTGTGATTGAATTAATTTTGCCTCATTGGTATCTTTAATTATCCCAATTTATAACACAAAATATGTTGTTTTTTTATTGAGATTATTGCAGGGGAACCCCTCGTGTTTTTCGAAATGAGCTAAAAAAATTTTATGAAAAAAAAATTCTTATTTAAAACCTTATATTTTTTATGTTTTACAAAAAAAAACCCTACAGCGTGTTTTTGAGATACACGCGGGTTGACTGCGAGTATTTTGGTGTTTTGATATAACTTTTGCGTATGTAATGACTTTAATACCCTTAAGAGATTATTGCAGCGGAACCCCTTGTGTTTTTCGAAATGAGCTAAAAAAACCTTGTGAAAAAAAAATCTCATTTA
>JBBMKE010420231.1:0-10980 GCA_037834125.1 Lippia alba | reverse complement strand
CAGAAGCCTGCCAAAATCCCCGATCAAACATCAGAACAAAAAAAATGCCAAAAATTGAATCTTTCGCAAGATTTCCAAAACAAGAACAAAAACCCATCTCGCAATCTTCATATCATCAAAAAACCCAGATAAAAAACAACACGAAAATGGCGAGAAAAACTAGAAAAACTTAAAGGATTTAACAGACGTCAAGAATCTTCAAATAAAAACTTCTAAAAATGGAAGAAATCATCGTGACAATACCAATATCTTCGAGTGCGCCGGGATTCGCACGCCGGCAGAGGTGGTGATGTAAACCTCGGGATCCGGCATTTCGCTGCTGCCACCACTAGCTCTACCGCTCTCGTGAGCGTCCCCCGTGGCGGCGCCGTCGCCGGAGCCGCCCATGAGGCCAGATATGTCGAGCATCATGTAAGAGAAGAGAGAAGGGATCAGAGAATCTCTTTTCAAACCCTCAAATAGCTGCAAATTAACAGCTCGAATCGCTATATCCGTTTCTTCGTCAACCAATATTGCCGTAATGTGGTCGATTTTTTTCGCCGGAATATCTTGCCTCCTGCCGGATTGAGAGAATGAGAGAATGTGGCTGATCAAGGTTTTATTCCATTTTAATGTGAGAATGAGAGAGAAGGTAATAAAATAATAGAACTCAGGGGTATATTAGTAAAAATACCCACTTTAGGTAGTAAAGAAAGATTTGTAAAGTGAGTTAGAGAGTTATAGGGGAGAGTTTTAAAATGAAGGAGTTGAAGAGAAGTTGACCGGGGGGTTTGTTAGTTTTAGGGCATTTCCCGCAATAAAAATTTGATTTCTGATTATTTTCTTTTCATAAATAAAATTGTAATTTTTTGTGTTTTAGCCTTCTTTAAAATTTCACAAACTTGATTTTATTGTTTCGTCATGTCTTCAATAAAGTTTAATCTCGCTTATATATTTGATAGGTTTTTTTTCTTTTTTTTCTTTTTATTTTTTTTAAAGTTAAAAGAGGAGACGAATGACCTTTGATATGGTGTTACTTCCTCTATGACATGGAATGGAATGAACATTCCCATGTTTATTCTCAAACTCATAATTGATACAAAATATGATTGTGATTGCTCATTCTTAAGCTAATTTATTACCATATACATGGGTTTATCCATTTATTTGGTCTCAAATGATGTTAGTTATTCCCAAAACATATTTTATTTTATATTATTGTCACATATTTCTTAAATTTATTTATATTATATTATTTTAATATATAAATTTAAATACGAATATTCACGTTGAAAACTGGATGAATCGCACAAAATATATTTAGATGTAAATATAAATATTAGTATATCGTACTTAAATTTAAATACACGTTCAATATATTATTTTCATTATAATATTTCTAAATTCATATGAAATATACATAATATATTCAAATATTCCATAAAGAACTACTTTCAACGCTTATAAATTTATTTTTAATGTCATGCTCAATATTAAATATAAAAAATAATTTATCATATCATCTATGCAAAAATATGAAAATATTAATATATACACGCGCACCCACATATATATATATATACATACAAGTATAAAATTATGACATAAATAAACGTCATATATACAACCCATTCAACATAAAATAATATTACTACTACTCAAAATAAAAAATTTAAAAAATATATTTAATGTGGAAAATATTTATATCATGTATTTAATTATTATTATTATTATTTATATTTTTACTTATAAATAATATAATGAAATGAATCTAAATTATTTTTTTCATTCCTAACGTTATTATTATTGAATGTATCAATAAAAGGAATGTTTTAATAAAGTCATTCCACTTCATTGTTCACTTCATTTCAAAGTTAATTTCTTTTCGACTTCATTTCATTCATACATATCAATCAAGATATATCAAAGTATAGATACATATAAAACATTAATTATTTCTTAAGAAACTACTGGGCTAATGTGAAATTTTCTTGTGTTAAATATTTATCTTATAATATTTTTCGTGGATTACATGGGGTATATGAGTGTATGTACTTTATTATATGCATATTGGTAATGTATAACCAATAATTATGTTATGTTAATTTATGTTAAACTTGATCGAGCCAAAATACGGAGTCGAGAAGCTCGATACAATCCTAGATCGATCACTTAGAATTTATAGGTTGAGAAAACTAGCTCTAGCTTGAAATTTTGAAAGGAAACAGGAAGGGGAGCTCATGGCCAATTCGGGATTGGTGGGGGTGTTGCCTGGGTTGGCACTTCGAATCTCAAGTTAGTGATCGAGCTATTAAAGTCGAAAGTGAGTGCAGTAAATGTGGTAGGTGAGAATTGTTTGTTACCTGAGGTATAAATACGAGTATTTATATATATAGATTAGAAGCAATGATGAGCTCGAACGACGTGTGGCTGTCCCAAGCTGATAATTGTCCCATTAAAGGGTGCATTTAATGCGTGGTCGGCCACATCATTTGAGAACCGCTAATGGGCCACGTGGCTGTAAGGGTCGAGGGGAGGTTGAGAGGCATGTTGGTCGAGGAGCATGGAGAAGTCCGATTGAGGGTGTATGAATTTAGAGGGAAGAGACATACCATCATCGAGGTATTGCTCGAGGAAGGGTGTCAACTCATTTGCGTTGGACGCGTGGAGCTCTTCCAGCATGCCAGGTTACGGTGGGTCTGAGCCACGTCATAATTAACTACAAAGAAAAAACAGTGAGAAGTAGTCATACATGTCGATAACTCTCCCTTATTAACTCGTAAAACATTATTTTGTTAATTATTTATATATTTTTTTTATATTTAAAGGATAAACAAGTATATCTTTTCAAGCAATTTTTCTTTTCTTATTCCACTGTGTTGCATAAAGATTCGAACTGAGTGAGATAAAGCAAAAGCCAAAGTGCCTAGCATAACTTGGGTTTTTAGCAATTTAATATTCCATCAACTCCTTATAAAGTTGTAACAAAAACAAAAAATCCTAATAAATAAAATGGGTTTAATTGAGGCCTTAATTAACTCAAATAAGCGGATATGAAGGTCAGTTTTATTTTTACCCCCAATTTTATTTTTATTTATATGTTAATTAAGAATTTGATTTTGAGCAAGAGACATAATCTTGATCGGCCCACGGCCGAGGAAGAGTTTATTTTCAGGTATGTTTGGCCCAAGAAAATTCATGCAGCTACAAGGACGTACTGCCACATTATGAGGCAAGTCTGCAACTATGTAATTGACGGTAATCTTGTACATATTGTCCGACAACAACCAAAGAACATGCATGGCCCTGAGGATGCAAGTGACGTTTATGCGTATTCTCATTGCCAATTGGCCTTCATATCGACGACCATTTTTGCCCTGCAGACCGGTGCCTCTTTACGGGGCCAATGAGGATTCCGAAGGTTTCAAGTCGCAAGAGGGGCTTCTTGGACATTGACACTAACATTAAGCCGCTTAGATCTTATAACAATGCCTGCTCTTGGTGTAATTTAAATTGTGGCCAGTTATATTTGTTCGTGTTTACGTGTTTCCGCGGGCACCATAGCATGAACAACATTGCTGATCCTTGGATCATGCATCTTTGTATTACCTCTGTTTTGGTTGTTTTATATATGAGGTGGAGGCCTCGGTAAAAACTCCACGGCTCCTTGCCGGTTTCTCCCAAAAAAAACTATTTAAAACGAAGACACATAGCTCCGATGGATATAAACATGATGATAGGGATACGGCTGATACAGATACATCGATATGAACTTTAATTTTAAAATTTTCTATGTACGTGATATGTCAAGAATATCCCACATAACACAATATGATAAAATAATATTTTTATAAGTATAAGATATTGTAATTTATTATTTTTCTAAAACTTAGTTCCAAATTATAATAGCTCAAGAAACCGAATTCCAAATTGTATAAAGAAAAAAGAAAAATCATAGCAACCGTACACGTGGACAACTCTCACTTATTAACACGCAAATAAATTATTTTGATAATTATTTATATATTTTCTTATATTGTAAAAAATAAATAAGTAGATGTTAATCGAATCGGGCAAGTTAAAGCAAGACGCAAAGTGCATTGAGTTAAAAGCAAGAAGCAAAGCATAGATGTTACTTGGATTTTTAGCAATCATATATTCCTTCAATGCCTTATAAAGTTGCACCAAAGCCAAAAAAAATCCTTATTTATTTCAAATAATTATTTTAAAAAGAAGGTTAAGGCCGGCAACGCCAACGCTTCACCAAGTTCGTCTCTCAGGTAAGAGATATAATTGTAATGAATGTCAAAATATCTTGCCAAATTATGCTTTTTTATGCTCTCTATTTCAGTGATTATCTCAGTGATTAATAGGCATACCATGAATTTATACCAAGACTAGTGAAATCAACGTGCGTTGCACGTTCATTATTAATTTATTTAAATAAATTTAGTTATTATGTCTATTGAGTAAATTAAAATATTAAAATAATTTAATTGATTATATAAATATAATAAAATTTTTAATGAACCACTTTGATTCTAAAAAACTACACATGGAAAATATTTTATATGAAATCTCCTCTAGATGCAGTAACTATCTTGAACTTTGTGAGTTATCATCGCTAATTTATCTATCATCATATTTCTTTTTCTAAGAATGTGTTTAATCCATGTTTCCTAGAGCCGTGGAGTAAATTTCGGCTATAAAAAATTATATTTTTCATGTGGTGTTTTTCATTATTCTCCATTGTTATCCATTTCGCACCACCATCTTTGAATCAATTTTCACATTAATTTTCGGAAAATGTCTTTCCCAAGTTAGTGTTAATTTCTCACGTAAGCCCAATAATTCTGTCACATTTATTGAAACTCTACCAATAAGTATAGCATATCCTAACATCCCTCTATCGTTGCCATCTCAAGCGACACCCTTGACTAAATTATTGTTGGTGTGGTTATAACGCTTCTATCCGAGTATAGTTTCATCCATCACTTATCAAGTTTATTCAACGTCAAGGCGATTTTTTTTCTCCCTGTATTTTTTGTCCTTACTGATTAGTACCGAAGCCTTAGATAACTCTTTTATGTCGCAAAATGTGACGCTTTTAGGATCCATAATAATCTAATATCTCCATCCATTTCTTGTCTTTCAAGAATTTTAGAGTTTCAAGATCAAGAGAACCCACCCAAAACAATCTGATAACATATTGCTCTGAATTTTTATGTTAAAGTTCTCTTTGAGCCGGTCCAACCCTCATAAGCCACAAAGATTTTAACATTTCTACACATCAATAATCTTGTTCACACTCGGCATGCAAACAGACAACTTCTCAACACACGGTCCACATCTTCATGTCTTGTACAACATGTACATGTATTGTTTTCCCCAAATTTTATGTCATACTTAGTGCACTCATGAGCAAGCTACCATATTGGCAAAGACGTAAGAAATCTTGAACTTTTGAAGGGCAAGGTAATTTTCAAATACATTTACAATTTTCTCGCATGTCTCATCTGACGCCATAAGCAGATTACAGGTCATTTTATAGAAGAATTTGTTGTTAGTTGTCCTTGTTCAAACTCTCTTAGCTCCATTATCATACATCGTGATTGAGACATTAAATATCTTAATCACCACCTTCTCGGGTAGTATTGTTTTCAACTTATCCAGGATCCACTTTTTATCTGTGCCAATGAGATTACGTGCCATAAGATCTTTTTATCTTCAAAGATGTTAGCTAGTTTGCCTTCTGATAACCATATATCATTCCATAAAGATAGCCATTCATCATTCCCAATCTTCTATTATTGTACGATTCCACCATTCGAATATTTCTAATAATCCCCTTCCATGCTTAGGAAGCCATAAGTTGAGTCTTATGTTCAATAATTTTCCCCCCTCTTAAATATTTTTTCTTGTGTATCTAGTTCTATATCATCGCCTCCTTGTTGAGCATTCTCCATTCCATTTTAACGAGCATCACTACATTATTTTTTCAGCCTTCTCTAAGGCTCAATCCACATTCTCTCTTATCTTTGATCACCTTCTTCCATCCTACAAAATGAATTCATTTCTTTGGTATATCGGTCGCACAAAGAAAGTCACAATTGAGTCGGTCAAGTTTATCGTATAAGTGTTTCGAGAATCAATTCCTGTGCATCAGATAAATAGGGATCAAACTCGTGACAAATTGAATAAGTGTCATTCATCTAAGAAGGCTTACCATTTTCGCTTTCCATCCCGATAGACGCTTTTCTCGACAGTCTCTCAATCATTATAGTTTCGGTCAAGATCATCTGCACCCTAAGATAGTTCTCGAAGTTGTCTTTTCATGCCTAGAATTCTAATAACTTGTTTCTTTAAATCATTAGGTATATAAGGTGCAAATAATACACATGATTTGTAGAAGTACAATTTGAGGTCTAACATCCTGCAAAATACCTCAACTACACTTCGAACACAAATTGTTCCATTTACGACAACCTTAACTCTCAATATTATATCGTCCACTAAAAGCAAATGTGAGATGTGAGGATTATACCTTAATAAGAGATATGTATCATTAGGTACTACATACTGGCTATAATTTTGTTCACTGCGAACTTGAATTATCACACCGATTCTTCTCTTTCTATAGATCGAATATTCATCTTTACCTTATATTATGCTTTCATAATATGAATGTGAGTAATGATATTTACATTTTTCATTCATCATACAAGAATTATGTAAAAATTTTATCCACATGGTTTATGCATCATGTGTTTTATAACTTACCATAAAGTTCACTATTGTTATCTTAATTAAAAAATTTGACTGAGATAAATTGATGAAGCTAATCCTATATTGTAATTTTATATTTTGACCTCAAGATTATGAAAATATAAGCATGTGACAACCATCTCTTTTGAAATTCAATGACATGGATATGTGCAACCACATTTCTAAATATCTTCTTATTGAATATTTGATCTTTTAAATTTTGTAAGTTTTCTCGAAAAGGTCTTTATGTAAAGTATCTCTTTCAAATCGTGAATAATGAATGATACAATTAATGATCGATCAATACTTAAAATATAATAAGATCAATATAAACACATGCATTCTTGTTTGGGCTAAACCCAAGTGACATCATGATTGAAATTAGATAAAAGAATTATTTGAATTATCCTTTAATTTTGATATGCATGTGGGTATACATATTAAAATCAAGTAATTATTTATTTTAACTAATTGTCATTTATCAGTTTTTATTTCTCTTATTTTCATTTTGTGTTTCATTTTTTTATTTATATTTTTTAATGAGTATATTATTTAAAATTTATGATAGTTTTTTTTGTTATTGATTTTATGTATGTAGTAGAAATAATTAAAAAAGTATATTTATATAAAAATTCAAGGAATTTCAAATTGAATAATATAAAAAATTAATTATAAAATTAGATTGTATCTTATTTTTATATTCACACACATTGAGTCTGCTTAGCATTCATAATTTAAAGTAACTTTAGTCTGACGACCTACAATTTTAAATTATGGTATATTAAACCGTAAGAAATCATAAACTCTATTCGTACTTTTATAATATAGATAGATTATGTGAATCATTTTATCTAAATAATGTTTACTATTTAATTTATATTTTACCTTACAAATTAAAGGAAGATTGTATGGTTAGTTAGATTTAGATAACTATAATTACATTAACATTAGTTAATTAAAAATATATATTACATTAAAATTAATTACTTTATTAAAAAATATTTATATAAATCATTCCATTATAGATAAGTTTATAGGATTATAATATGATTATAGTTTAAAGTATATGAACTTAAATAATTAAAATTACAGTATGATCAATTTGTTATTTTCCAATTCGTTAGATATATTATGGTATATGCTTTTCAAATAATAGCAAGTTTCTAACATTTGCCCAAATTTTATCTATTATATTATCCCTGATCTCTTATATGTCTATTTAAGTATATATTTCTTTTTCACTTTCTAAAGTTTTGTCTCCATTTATCAAATTTTATTTTTTTTCTTCACACTCTTTAATAGTTTCATATATTTTTCTCTTTTTCTTTAATTATACAATTTAATGACATTCTTTTTATTTATTAATAAATACAAATAAATTGTAATAAGAAAATTATACTTTTTTTAAACATGGTGAATATTTATTTTATATTATTAAATTTATTTTTATTTTCCTCATACATCGAGTTTATCTATTCCACCGATATATATAATATAACAATTTTGTGTTTAGTTTGTGCTAGATTATTCTTTAAATAGACGTGTTATAATATACATAGTTAATATAATGCATGTAATATAATGTACATTATGATAACAAATAAATTCACTTGAGAAAATAATTATAATATAGATTGAAGTTAACTATTAAATTGATAGCAAACTTTTAATTATTTGAGTATATTGGCATGTTAAATTCAAAAATAAACTTTTAACACTATGGTATTTTGTGGGTGATATATGGATTGTATCCAATTATGATCAATATATTAATTATAAATTATAATAATATATTAATTTTAAAAAATCCTTATTATGATATATATAGTTTTTCCGTCGATTCAAGGAGTCTTCCTATTTTCTTTCCTCAAACATATATACATTTTTAAATATAATAATATATAAATATATTTATCAATTCACCATTTAATTAACCTTGGTTAAAGTTATTACTATCATTAGAATATTTTGGACGAATAATTGACAATCAAAATTATATTTAATTTCATGATCACTCTAGATATTTAACTATTTAAGCACGCCTTTTTTCTTTTTCCTTTTAAAGTTTCCACAATTTTTCATTTTCATCCTCTTTAATAGTTTTTAATATTTTTCTTTAATTGTGCATTTAATTGATATTATTTTTATTTTATTTTATTTATTTATCGATTTTGTCTATGCTATGTCTTTATATTTAAACATGTTTATGTAGTTACAATATATACTTATATCTTATGATATAAATTATAATTAATATATTAATTTTAAAAAGAGTCCTTATTATAATATTTTGTGTTTTCTACGAAGAGTCCTATTTTAAATTAATAAGTACATTTTTAATATATTTTTATTAATAATTTATAACATGTAATTACATAACTACCCCTAACTAATAATTATTGACATAATATTATGAGGGCATTTTAGGCGATCAATATTTTGTGAAAAACTTTCGTACTTTTATAATATACATAGAAAAGAATAACTGATTAATAATTTTAAAGTACATTCATAATAGAATCTAGTAATTATTCGTTAAATATTGAATAAATTTTAATGGCTGGGTGCATCTTTAGATTTTAATATCTTTAAAAAAAATAATTACCTCTACTTGTTTATTCTTTAAATTTCAGCAAATATGATATTTATTTTGCACTTTTAAAAATTTAAATTATGCACGTGTAAATTTACAAATGGTTACTGAAATAGTTTACTTATAGATATTATTCATCAACCTTTCCTTAAAAAAAAGTTAGGGGATCACCTATCAACGAACTATTGGAAATCCTTTGGCTTTTGGGGTTATTAAATTTTCAGTTATTTACATATAGTTGGAGAAAATGTCAATTTGGGACCGCGAAGTGACTCGAATTGACTCGAATTGGACTTTTTTATTTCAATCATGTGTTCCATTTTCTATTTCACTTACCCACAAGTTAATTGTATTGGTAGTTATTGAGATAGATGATAGATCTTTGAATTTTTTTTCTTAATTTAATTGTTTATCTTTCTTGATCTCAACTGTATATTATTAATAAAGAAAATATGCATGATGTGTGTGATTAATTGAAATAGTAGATGAATCATAAAATTGAAGCATAAAAATGGATATATAACCAACTTAACCTTTTGGACTATTAAGTGATATTTAAATGTATTGGGTGTGCATGTGTATAAAAAAAAAGTATTGATAGAGGCGGAGCCCAACTAATACCGGAAAGAATATTTATTAATCTCTCAGAATTTCATGAATTTCACCGTATTTATTTTTTAGACTTGACGAGTAGTTATGATTTTATATAAACAAAACTAATTTCCAATTAATTGTTCTTATAAGACTTAATTCCACATTATAATAATACAATATGCATTGTTGTGTAATTATATTAAAAAATTTGACTTGTATAAGATTAAATTAATATGCATAAATTGATTTACATAATCAATTTAAATTAGTTATTTGTTAATTTACCACCCACGCTACACAAAACACCAAATTGCACTACCACCAACGGTTGCACTGTTTTTATTTATAGTTGCAAGTGTTACTACATCAAAGTGTCAGAAATATTTAAATATTTACTCATTTCTAAAAAACTTAATCCTTTAGAGCAGGCTGTCATTTAATGTGATATTAGAGCCTATGGTTGAATCTTCATTGTCATTTATCTTAAAAAATAAAATTACATGCAATGCCATACCCAAAAAGTCGGTCTTCATTGAAGTAGTTGTTGGATACGAGGTAAACTCTACTAGTTTTGTCCATAAGATTCTTTCGTCAAATACTTATTATGTTCCTTTACATAATCTCAGTTGATTTTTTTTCCTTTTCTTTTTTCTTTTTTCAGCTGCTTCAAGTTAAGATCATGACTCTCTATAATATGTTCGAAAAAGCATGGAGTTTATGGAACATGCGCGTTGCTGTTCTTTCGAGTCTTTGCTTTCAAATTGTGCTGATTTTCCTTGCACCACTCCGGAAACGAACTCGAAGGATTTGGATAAATCCCATCATTTGGTTGTGTTATTTGATGGCTGACTGGATTGCAACCTATGCAATTGGTGTCATAGTAAACCACTCTCGCGGTTCATGTGATGACAACAAAGTAAGTGTCATTATTTTTCTCTCAAAAAAAAAAAAAAAAAGGAAATTTTTTTGAATAACAACACTAGGGTGTACGTTTCAGGTACCGAATGTTTTATGAATATGTAGGTTAATAGAAATGCAAAATAATTTCT
>JBBMKE010420222.1:0-10980 GCA_037834125.1 Lippia alba | reverse complement strand
GCCGGATTGTAGGAAGTGGTTGATACGTTTTTGTATTTCTATAAGAAGCTCTACGGCACCCACGATTCCCAGTAGTAGTCGTTTCATAATGTATGACTAATTGATTATAGGCCCTAGATGCCTGACTCATACAACACCTTTCTATGTGGCATATTTTTATAGACATATTGATTAAAATATGTCGCATAGTTATTAAAGTTATATGTGTCTAGTGCGTATGTTTATCTGCCCGAAAATTGAATTAGGCGCACCAAAATCTTTGAATCACAATACTTATTAAAATAAAATCTTAAATTACAATAGCTACAGCCATCGGGAACCTAGAAACAATTCAAAATTATCATTTTACTATTTTAGATTTGCAAATTGCAAGTCAGTCTCTGCTGAGGGTTTTCTTTATTTCCTCCTTATTTCTGGAAGTGTAGAGAAACTCTATCGCATTTTATATGACATGTTCGAACAGACTGAGTTTTACATGAGATCAAAGCAAAGTTCTGTGCATATGTATATTATTCTTTTGACAAATGTGCAATGATTTCCGTTATATATTACTAATTTTGAGGGTTTTTTTTTATATATTTCAACCATGCGTTTGGTGAAGTGGGTATAAAAACTTATACGTTATAAAGATTAACATAAAAAATCTTGTTTTTTTAAAATATTTGCATGGTGAACCCTGAAAATTTCTAGTGTTGATAGAATACTAATTTTATCTGTTTATTGGATGCGAAACGACTAATTTAACTTTTATATTTTGAAATAAATCATATCACATCTCTCTCTATACCCTTATTTATATTTGTTTATATTGTTATTCATTCAATTTTTATTTTGTACAGGGTCGTGGTGCATATAAAAAACAGCGAACAATTTATAGAGATGTGAGATAATATATATCAGAATATAAAACTGTAAATTAGTTATTTGGCATTCAATGAATAGAAAAGATAAATGTTTTACCAACATAAAAAATTTTTAGGATTCGGCATTCAAATATTTTGAAAACACAATATTAATTTTCTATATTTAATTTTTGTAACACCATATTTTTTTTTTACCATTTCATTTAATACATGAGATATAATGTAAATAACTCCAAATTTTGATGATAAGATGTTATATTGATGCAGCGTGTATATAGTTTTAAGAATGATACTTTGTAGGGTTGTGTAGTGTCTTGATATGAGATACTTTGGAACTGTTATATCGAATAACTATAAATTCAGCGAAAAGAGTCAATGAGGTTGATCCAAGTAGTTTGAGGATTATTTCTCGAAAGCAATGTGCGGGTTCAAATCCCTCAAACCATTTGGATATACTACTGTATAAAAAATTAAAAAAAAATAGCAAAAGACCATTACCACAGTACGAAATTGATGAACCATAGATATATGCTCTGATTTTTATTTTTATTTTTTAAAAGATAAGCATAAAGATGAAATCAGCTATTAATTTCCAAAATTATAAAAGCAGCCTGTTTACAAGCTGTTTGAGGAGGCATTGGTAATCTACGACAAGGATCGATCGCCGGATCGGTGGTAGAACCTGTCCCCGGCAGTGGGGGGAAGACAGTGGACGAGGTCAAACGCCATTACACGAAGCTTATTGAAGACATCGATCCATCGCTTCGAGTTGGGCAGGGTGCCGCTGCCAAATTACAGGTCTTATGGGGACAACAATGGCAAGCAAAAGAACTCCATGGATGATCAAGAGCAAAGGTAATTGTTGGTGTCAGGCCTAAAAGCCCATTTTACCTAATAACAATGCCCAGTAAGATGATTGGAAGAAGTCTATGGGAAGATTTCTTAAGGTTTATGGCGACCAGGATACAAGGGTTATGAGCGAACAGGAAGAAGGAGTTATGTTTTGAACAAAACTCTAGAAGTTGTATCCGAAACGACATGGAATGTATCAAGAAGATAAGGGAGAATCTAGGGTAAATATAGAGAATGGGTTCTATAAATAGGGAAGGAAAAAAAAGAGAGAGGCAGAACAAAAAAGAAAAGAGAAAGGAAAAGAAGGTTTTTGGGAGGGTTCCATCATTGGCACTGTCTGTGGGAAGCGATTATAAAGCTTTTCGCTAAAAAACCCACACCACTTTCCTGGAAAAACATCTTTTCTAGGGAAAAATAAAGAAGAAGTAAGGCATGTCGCGAGAATAGATTAATCAACCGAGGGATTAAAGAGGAATGGGAAGTCCTGAAAACGAGCGGAGGGATGGGAACATATTTGATCGGGTCGAAGAGAAGAGAATAAAGCAAGATTTTGTTACTCCCGAACAGATGAACAGGAAGAACCATGCCCTCCCCCATTACCCTTAGGGATGTCCATGGAGCAAGTAAAAGGGCTCGCAGAAATCATCATAACAATACAAAAAAATCAAAAGGAAGAGGAGGGCAGTCGAACGCACGAACAGACAGAGAACCCACGGAGGAGATCTCGTTCGCCCATTCGAAGGATACACATAGATACCTCTGATGACGAAGAAGATTACTACGAGGAGGACGATCATAGCAATATGCCCACAATCTCCCGAAACAAAGGCCGATTCTACAAAGAGGCTATAAATTTAGAGGAACAGATGCAGGGCTTGGAAAAAACGATAGAAAAGATGAAGAAAAGCATGGAAGGTCCTAGTGAAGAAAAGAAAGGAAGTATTTTCTCTCAGGAAATAATGGACGAATATCTACCATTTGATTTTAGGCAAATTCAAGTAGTTGGTTATAATGGAATAGGAGACCCGATAGAGCACGTCAATGAATTCGAACACACAGCTATGCTACATAAGCTAACGGACGCGATCAGATGCAGAACATTCTTGACTACTTTAAGAGGCCCCGCTTGGAGGTGGTTCTCTCATCTGCCGCCTAACATGATCAGAAGTTTTGAAGATTTTAGGCGTTTGTTTCAAAGTCAGTTCGCTAGTTTCGTGCGATATAGACGAACTTCGCTGAGTTTGTTCACAATAAAGCAGGGCTCAGGAGAATCACTCAGAGCATATGTATAGAGGTTCAACCGAGAAGCATTAGAAGTACCCTTTGCATCGGCGGAGGTTAAAGTAAGCGCTTTCACACAAGGGCTGCAAGGAGGAGAATTGTTTCAGTCGCTGACCTTGGATCCAGCATAAGATCTTGACGATCTCTTGAGAAGAGCAGGAAAATATATCAATCTTGAAGAGGTATTAGCGGCAAGAAAATGAGTAATGGAAGGAGTTATAAGAAAGTCAGAAATGTCAATACAAGGAAGGAAAACATACAAAAGAGAAAGCTTACAGGCGCGAAGGTTCACTAGGTACGACTCATACACAGAATTGAAATCATATGAGGAGGTATTAAGAAAAATCCAGAATGTAGAAAGGTTCAGGTGGCCGCGAACCAGATCACATGTGCCACAAAGACCCAAATCTGATTGGTTCTATAAATATCATAATGAGTACGGACATCAGACAACGAGACGCGGACACTTAAAGGATGAAAATGAACGCTTGGCTAGATAAGGAAAGATAGCGGATATGCTTACGGGGAAAATTCAAGAGGTAAGAGAGAATGAATATCGAGGAGATGTACGAACCGAACAGGAGCAGACCTTATGGGAACAACCATTGAAAGGAGTTATTCAGGTGATAGTAGGAGGACCTACTGATGGAGATTCACAACGAGTAAGAAAAGATATACTCGAATCGAAGTAGAAAAGGAAGTATTACAGGAGTCAAAACCGACAGGCCCACAAATATCTTTCGACTACAAAGACTTGGAAGGGATATAAATACCTCACAATGACGCCTTGGTAATCACGATAGTTATTGCACATCACCATGTTTCCAGGATATTGGTGGATGGTGGGAGTTCGGTAGATATCATATTTCTTAGTGCATTCAAGCAGATGGACTTGGGGGCAATTGAGTTGGAAGAAGTCAGAACTTTGTTGTATGGATTCGGAGGGGAAGTAGTGGAGCCTCAGGGACAGGTAGCACTACCTCTGACATTGGGAACTGGAGAATAGGCAAAAATAAGGTATATCCGTTTTTTGGTAGTAGAGGCGAGTTCGGCCTACAATGTGATTTTGGGGAGACCATCTTTAGGGATATTTGAAGCGATTGCATCCCCTTATCAGCTGAAATTAAAAAACCCAATCGGAAAGGATGTTGGGAAAGTAAGAGGGAACCAGATAACTACAAGAATGTGTTATGTGGAAGCAATACGAACAGAAAAGAGACGGGAAAATACGAACAAAAGGGAGATAGGGGAAGATGGGAATAAGAGAAAGTTGGACATAGAGGGTGGACAAGTTGAACTAGAAGGAGAGCTCATGAATGTTGAGTTGGTTCCGGGGAAGCAGAAAACAGGAAAAAAGATAGGGGCATAGATGCCTGAACAATTGAAGAAACAAATGGTTGAAATCCTCCGAGCAAATATGGATGTGTTCGCTTTTTCAACAAAAGACTTGGTTGGAGTAAAGCCGGAGTTGGCTAAGCATAAACTTGATATAGTAAAAGGGAGTAAGCCGGTAATACAGAAAAAATGGGATTTTGGACCAGATATGGGCGAAATAATACGAGCAGAAGTAGAAAAATTACTGCACGCAAGACACATTAAAGAAATACGATATTCGGAATGGATATCCAATATCGTATTAGTCCCGAAATGGAGAGCGTGTGTGGATTTCAGAGATCTGAACAAAGTTTGCCCGAAGGACTATTATCCTTTGCCCTAAATAGATCTTCTCGTGGATGCAACAGCTGGATGTGAGATGCTAAGCATGCTGGATGCACCGCAAGGATACCACCAAATTCCACTAGCAATAGAGGATCATAAAAAAGTAAGCTTCATTACTTCTTTTGGCACTTATTGTTATACAGTTATGCCGTTTGGCCTTAAAAATGCAAGGTTACATATCAAAGGATGATGGATCGGGTATTTAGAAATCAGATAGGCAGAAATATGAAAATATATGTAGATGACATGTTAGTCAAGAGTAAAGAAAGTGTAACGCATATTAAAGATATACAAGAAACTTTCTCAACACTTCGGCGGTATCAGATAAAACTTAACCCAACTAAATGTGCATTTGGGGTAAGGAGAGGACATTTTTTAGGATACTTGGTTACAGAAAGAGGGATAGAAGTCAATTCGGAAAAGGTGTGAGCAATTCAGAATATGAGAGCACCTCGAACCATCAAAGAAGTACAGATGCTCGCAGGGCGACTAGCGGCCATTAGTAGGTTCTTGCCAAAATCAGCAGAAATAGGAAACATCTTGAAAGAAAGGTGTTTTCAGTGGAGCGAAGAGACAGACAGAGCTTTTGAGAAACTAAAAAAGAAATTAAATAATCTGCCATTGTTAGCGACACCCGAACAGGGGAACAAACTCGTATTGTACATCACGGTAGATAAAAAAAAGCGGTTAGCTCAGTGTTATTAAAAGAAGAATGCAGTAAACAAAGGCCGATATATTTCATCAGTAAAGTCCTTAATACGGTGGAAATGCGATACACTGAAATAGAGAAAGGAGTGTTAGCAATTATAACGATGGCTAGGCGTTTGCGACCATATTTCCTATCATATCAGGTGAAAGTTCGAACAGACCTCCAGTTGAAGAAGATTTTAACAAAAGCAGAATTTTCAGGGCATTTAGTACGATGGGCTATAGAATTGAGTGGGTTTGAGATTGTATACGAACCCCGCCATGTGATCAAAGCACAAGTATTGGCAGATTTTGTGGTAGAATTGACGAGCAAAACAAACGTTGAAATATGGTGGACAATATATGTAGATGGGTCATCAGGGCAAAGGGGAAGCGGAGCAGGCATTATAATACGAACACCCGAACAAGAGGAAATTGATTATGCCCAAAAAATACACTTTCCAACTTCGAACAATGAGGCTGAATATGAGGCATTAATAGCAGGTATGAAGTTAGCATTGGCAGGAGGAGCTACTCGGTTAAGAGCTTTTTTAGATTCACAATTAGTGGTCAGTCAAGTATTGAGAGATATGAAATTAAAGAATAGCGTATGAAAGATTATGTAAGGCAAATACAATAGTTGGTGAACAAGTTTGAAAAGTTTGAGTTAACACGCATATGTAGAAAGGAAAATGGAGTGACTGATGCATTAGCAAATTGGCAAGCTCATTGAATGACTGCCCTGGGGACAAAGTTATAATTCTTAACCGAAAAACGGATGGAAAAAGTGAAGTTCAGGCTATCGAACAAAGAGGAGATTAGAGAACCCCATATCTAAAATTCTTAAAAGGCGAACAGGTTCCTGAAATTACCATTAAACAAACAACAAGGTATGGAGAATTAGAGGGGAAGTTGTATAGAAAATCATACTCACAGTTGTGGCTAAAGTGTGTAGCTATTGAGGAAAGAAAAGCATTGCTACAAGAAATACATGAAGGGGCCTGTGGTAGCCATGAAGGAGGACGGTTGATAGTGAGTAAAGCATTAAGAGCAGGATTTTATTGGACAACAATGTGAAGAGATGCGATGCAGATGGTAAAGAGTTGTGCAGCCTGTCAGAGGCATGTACCAGCAATTCGACAGCCCCTAGAATATTTGAAAATAATGAGTTTGCCATGCCCGTTCACAGTATGGGGAATCGATCTGCTCGGACCTATGCCACGAACAGCATCTCGGAAGCGCTTTATTATAATAGCCATTGACTACTTCACAAAATGGGTAGAGGCAAATGTAATATCTAAAATAACCGAACAAGACATCATTAAATTCTTATGGAAAAATATATGTTGTAGGTTTGGTATTCCTAGAATTTTGATATCTGACAATGGTACACAGTTTGTAGGGGCAAGAATCCAACAATGGTGTCAAGAGCGAGAAATCAAACAGCATATGGCATCAGTGGCACACCCACAGACAAACGGGCAAGTTGAAGTGACGAACCGAATAATCCTCACCGGGATAAAAGCACGATTGGAGAAGCATGGAGGGAGATGGTCATATAGAACATCGCCAAGGCGGGCCATGGGTGAGTCACCATTCAGCATGGTTTATGGAACGGAAGCAGTAATTCCGGTTGATATCATTGGAGAGTCGTATAAAATTGAAACTTTTGATGCAGCTAAGAATAAACAACTACTGGCTGATAATTTGGATTTACTAACGGAGCATAGGGAATTGGCATCCCTGTGAGAAGTAAGATACAAGGCAAAATGCGGGTGGCTTTTGACAAAAGAGTCCGCCTCCGTGAATTTCAGCCAGGAGACTTAGTATTAAAATGAGCGGAAGTGTCCAAGGGAGTAGGGAAATTAGAATGCTCTTGGGATGGACCATATGTCATAACACAGGTATTGCTTGGTGGAGCATACAAAATAGCGGAAGAAGATGAAAATGGTGAATGTCGCGAACTACCAAAGGCTTAGAATGCCCAACATCTAAAGAAATTTTATGTTTAATTATTGCATAGTTGCACTCTTTTCCTGTGTGGGGCTTTTTCCCCTGAGGTTTTCCCCCTAATAGGTTTTTAACGAGGCAATATTTTCCTTTCAGTATTTTCTTTTCGGATATTTTGAAGTTTTAATACAAGCAAGTTTCTCTTACAATATGGTCTCTTTAGTAGATTTGTTTTATACTTTTTCCAAAAAAGTAGCATTACGATTGATAAAGACGATTGGAATAACACATTTAGCTCACTTTTTACACTTTTTTCGAGTAAAAAGTGATTACCTTTGCATCAATTTGTTTTATACTTTTTTCGAGATAAAAAAGTAGCAACACGATTGATAATATGATTGACCATAACAGTTATTCCGGATAACAAGTGATTCCTACCACATGATAAAAGTCAATGATTGGGCAAAGTAGCTAAAAGTTTATCGCAAAATAGTGTTTTCCAAGGCAGTCCCTTAGCAAAAATACGATACATCATAAAAACTTTAATTGTTTTCAGAAAAGTTCAAATAGCTACATGCAAGTAAAAGTTAAACTTGGGGTGGGGATGATGCAGAAGTAGTGGCAGGCAAGGTGGCAATTTCTTCGTGAGTGGACATGAGGCGATCGGCACTGACTTCCCCTTTTAGACTTAGAGGGCTATTCGGCGGCATGGTAATGGGCAATGGGATGTGTTCCACCTTATCATGCCGCGACAGGACCTAGCCCAGGTTTGCAGAAGTTAACGTATGACCACCATCTAGGGAGTTCGCGACTTGGCTCCGGCATTCCACAAATCCGTGATAAAAATAGCAGACTTTGTTCGCGGCGTAGCGAACAAGTTTTTGCTGGGCTGCTTGGCGCTCTTCTTCGTGAGCCAGTCGGACCTGTTCGTCAATAGCAGCTTCAAGTTCGGACAACTTCAGCACAGCTTGATCGCGCTCTTGATGGGATTTTGTCAGGGCCTCCTCTTTTTCCATAAGTGCTTGCTCACTTGTTGTCATCTGTTTCTCCAACGCTAAACACCTTTCCTGCACCTCACAGAACATTTTAGTCTTCTTAGAATTCAGATTTTGTAGGCCAATCATCTTTTTATCTTGATCAGCATTAGTGTTAACAGCACCGATAAGACTGGATAGACAAGTCACAAACTATACATATATGAAGGTTAGTTATGTATAGGCGCGAATATATAAATTATAGTCGCTTTATTCACTCGCATCTTCATGGAAAGTTTGTCTAGTATCTTTCTGTCTTCTGGTGGCACTATCCCGCGCAAATATTCTTGATGTGTGGAAGTGTCGTTGGAATACAGAATGTTGCTTTATTTGAACAGGTTATGCAGATTGGATATGACTCCACCAGGGGGAGTGTGCTGCTTCCTTCTCCTAAAGGTTGACCCTTGCTCGCAGTAGTGTTCTCTACATCCAGAACTTCATGGATCGGCTGATCACCGGCGAACATCGATTGGGTTCGCTCTGAATTTTCGGAGTCACCCGTTTGGCCTTTTGGTTTTAGCCTACTGGCTTTTTTGATGTTTTGTGTTCCTTTCGCTGAGGGGGACACATTGCTAAGCTTTGTTGGGCGATCAAATGTCGCATTTCTTCGGCCTCTTGTTCCTCTATACAAAATCCACAGTAATGGTTAGTTCACATTCAAATCATTATAGTCTTAAGCGAACAACAAAGAGAGTTATAGCATACCAAATGTCGTTAAAAGAGAATCATATGTTGTGCTCACGGCATATACTTTGAAGCTGCCCGGAACACGCAAAGTTGCGTACACAAAAGGGCGAGCTCAGAGTAGTTTTATTTCTTTGGCATATTGAAGGTTTAGCTGTTGGGCGTTGGGGGTGTATGCATGTGGATTTCGACATTGGTATTGTATGGGTATATTCCATGGTTGTGGTGCTTTAACAAAAATATATGTTTCTTCCCAATGAATATTTTTTAATGCATTAACATCCACAATCGCAGGTTTTGCCCAAGTCGACACATAAAATAGTGGATTGGCAAATTTAATTTGATAACAAGCACTAAATAATGGCACTGAAGGCGTTACACCTACTTCTTGACATCTAGCTATAAACCCAATCATGGTTCTTATGGCATTAGGTTGGAATTGGTACAAGGATATGGTATATGCTTGACATAATGAACTTATAAAGGCTAGAGTAGGAAATCTCATGCCCGCTATTAATTGATCGACGGGGAAGGGTGGATAATTCTCGGAAGGGCCTTGAATATGTTCGGATGGCTGAGGGATTCATAATTGGTATGGCGCGGGTATGCGAAATATAGCATGTAGCCTATCTTCTACTGTGGGTTTCTGGGTTGGGTTTTTCTGTATTGCTGGCAACTTGGTTTTTTCGGTGGATTGCTCCGGTACTTGTGAGGGAAGAAAGGGTGATAGTTAGCATGGGGATATATGATTTCTACTGCTTATTATTCTACTTCGTTATCTGCAAATAAATTCAGAAGAGTTGGGACGTTACGTGGTGTCGTTGGGGCTGCCATAGCAATGTCGGTGTTAATCTTCTCTTTGTTCTCGCAGAAAATGAAGGAGGGATTATCTTTTTTGGTATAATAATGGAGTATGGTGTTTTTAAATTTTAAAATGAGGGTTTTTAGGAAGTTGAAAGATGTTTGCTCTGGCACGGTAGTCGAGGGGTCAGTGGACACATGGTGGCAGGCCATTGGTCTTTGATACCGTACGCATCATGACGGAGTAGATGGATCATCAGAGATATTTATACAGTTCGGGCGGATTTTCCCTTATGTGCGCTATGCTTTTGCGAACTGCAACGCGGAGGGAGGATTAGTTTGGCATGTATTTAAGTCCATTTCGCAGTTCGCTTTTGTGAAACGATCTATTGTTTGGTCTTATAACTCAATTAGATTCTTGGACATCATCTTTCTTTGCAGTTCACTTATATATGACGAACTGTTGTAGTTCGCTTATATATAGCGAACTGCATTTTGAGGGGGAGAAGTGTTGGTGTCAGGACTAAAAGCCCATTTTACCTGATAACAACGCCCAGTAAGATGATTGGAAGGAGTCTATGGGAAGATTTCTTAAAGTTCGTGGCGACCAGGATACAAGGGTTACAGGCGAACAGGAAGGAGTTATGTTTTGATCAAAACTCTAGAAGTTGTATCCGAAACGACAAGGAATGTATCAAGAAGATAAGGGAGAATCTAGGGTAAATATGGAGAATGGGTTATATAAATAGGGAAGGAAGGAAAAAGAGATGCAGAACAAAACAGAGAAGAGAAAGGAAAAGAAGGTTTCTGGGAGGGTTCCATCAGTAATAGTAACTACAAGTTTGATTAATTACGCCAACTACCCTTGAAGTTTTCTAAATTTATTTTAGGAAAAATTACATCTAACTACCCCACATTTAGGCCAAATTACAACTCAGTCCATGATTTTCAGAAAATTATAAATTAGTCCCTAACTTTTTAGAACCGTTTGTGGTCCCTAGGGTTCCGTTATGTCATTCCTAAAATGCCCCAGATTTGTTGTTAAAATCATATTTTGTAGGGATCGTTTTGTTATTTTTGTAAACTTTAGGGATGATTTTGTAATTTTG